>VIAB01001359.1:132571-150452 GCA_009801035.1 Oophaga pumilio
TCCATTCTGCCGCAGCTCCGGCTTGCAATATTAAAAAAAAAAAATTCTTTCTCCTTACCTTGCCGCGTTCCATCGGCGAGAGATCCATACTCCATAGAAAGCGCGCACTCGCCAGCAACTGACAATGACGTCAGGCGCCGGCGACGTGCGCGCTGACGTCAGCTGCCAGCCTCCGATTGGCTGGCACGTTAACTATTATCGTGCGGGCCCACACGGTAATAGAGTAACTGAACCTGCGTCCTGGACGCAGGTTCAGTTACTTGAGCGGCAGAATCCTGCTGATCGGGCCCCATACGCCAGTCAGGGCTGTAATGCCCTGATGGCGGCCCTGTTTAGTGGTTATGTTGGATTAAGCTTCTGTTTCTAACAACGTGATCAAAATGGCTACAAGGGGATGTCGTAATTCACCCGACAACTTCTGCTACATTTGCGATTGTTTTATTGTGAAGAAACAACTAAAGAACATTACGGACTTTGTTGGAAAAGTGTATTATGCGAACTTTGGTGGGAAAGTAGCTCATCAGGAAGAACAAGTCGTGGGCTCCACATAAAGTGTGTTCTGTTTGTGTAAAAGAACTACGACAGCGCTCTAAAAGGAAGAAAGACAGCTTTCGTTTTGGCGTGCCTATGATCTGGAGGTAACCGCAAAATCATAGTGATGACTGCTACTTTTGTACATGCAACTTGGAGGGATTCAACCTTAAAAATAAGAAAAAAATATAAATCCAGACCTCCAGTCAGTGAATGGCTCTGTGCCTCACAGTCCAGGAATGTTTGTCCCTTCACCGCCACAGACATTTGAAGATAAACTTAATTCAGAACTCGAAGAGCATGATTCTCATGAAGACTTTCACGCTAGTCCCAATGAGCCACGTCTTTTTTCACAACTCGAATTAAAGAGAGCCAGTCATCAAGATTATCCATGTTAAACTAAAGGTATGGACAGAATGGCGCTGTCATACTGATTTAATACACACCTTTAGTGTAAAAATCTGCAGCCTGGTTTTCATTAAATCATGATACATTTCGGTTTCCTCGGTGCTTCATGCGTCAGCACAGGACTTGTGGGCAGGACTGTTGGTAGGGTCTTCGATTCAGAGAGCTCAGCCATGGTCTCTCCGCCTGTTTTGAGTTTATTTAAATTTTGGGCTGCCAACATTTTAGCTGTAGGAGGTGCTCTCATTGGTGACAGTTTTCATGAAAATGGCAGTGTTGCACGCACAGAATGAGATCTCACTCTGAGCTGAAGACCCTACCCAAAGTCCCACCTCAAAGCAACCAAAATGTATCATGATGATTTAATGAAAACCAGGCTGCAGATTTTTACACTAAAGGTGTGTATTAAATTAGTATGACAGCGCCATTCTTCTCATACCTTTAGTTTGACATGGATGTTCCTGATGACAGGTTCTCTTTAAATGATTTGGTCAGGGACTTGTACTTTCCTAAACATTCTGCAGAACTTTTAGGCTCTAGACTAAAGGAAAAGAACTTGCTAGCTCCCAGTAACCAGTTTTCATGGTACAGGAGTAAAGAAAAGTAAATCCTTCCATACTTTTCTCAAGACGGTGTTCTAGAGTATTGAGGTGATGTTCCTGGGCTTATTAAGTATAATGTGAGCGAGCGGAGACTCTTTATTGATGCATCCAAAAAAAAATCTGAAAGCTGTGCTACTGCACAATGGCAGCAAGTATGCTTCTGTGACCTCGAAGGAAAACTGAGAATTTAGATGTTATTCTCAAGAAACTTTACTACAAGGCTCAAGGATGGTCAATATGTGGTGATATGAAAGTTTCCCCTTTTCTTCTTGAGCAGCAAGGAGGATACATGAAGTACCTATGTTTTTAGTGGGAATGGAACAGCGGGGATAAGACTCATCACTGGAGCCAAAAAAAGTTTGCTAACGAAAACATCTTTGCAACCTGGACTCAAAACATAGTTGGTGAAGTTTAATAGCTACCACTTCACATTAAGCTTGGACTGATGAAGCAGTTTATTAAAGATCTACCAAAAAAAGGAAAAAATTTTAAGTACCTGTGTACCAAGTTTCAGAACTATCCAAAGCAAAACTGAAGGAAGGCATTTTTGTGGGTCTGGATATACGGAAACTCATGAAGGAAGACGTGTTTGAAACAAAAATGAAAGCTGATGCAAAAACGGATTGTTATACAGAAGCGTGAAGAAACAACAAAGATCCAAAATTTAAGTTAATCATGGAGAACATGATAAAACGTTTCAAGGCCTTGGGTTGTCTGATGAAATTAAGTTACATTTTTTCCATTCCCATTTGGATTATTTTCCTGAAAACCTTGGTGATGTTAGCAAAGAGCAAGGAGAAAGATTTCATCAGGATATTAAGGAGATGGAACGTGAACATGATTGGGGACTACTGCTGGATGTGTCATTGAGAAGAATCGCAGGCCTTCTACAAGAGAAAAGGCATCAAAAGAAGCTTTGATGAGAAAATGAAAAGGCGCTAGAATTAATTTTCAATAAAGTGGCAGAATGAATGATCAATAAATTTTTATAAATAAGTTTATGCACATTTTTGGTTACAATAAAAAATTTTCTTGTTCATCTCATTAGTACGCAATTTCAAGCACATTTTGTGCAAAATCCATACGTGATGGTTAAAAATAGAAGTGTTTTTTTTTAAATCAGGGCATAAAAAAAAAAAACAAGAATCAGTCACTGGATTTGAAACAATTTTCATAAACCCAAATTTTGCAAACCTGTGTTACTAATTCAGATTCTGTGAAGAAACTTCCTCCCATTTGCCATAATTGGTATCTTACAGAGAAGAGAATATGACCCGATTTTGAGCTCCGCCAGTGAAATAAAAATACAACCTGCGCCACTTTAGTACTAAGGGAAATCATCTAATTCACTAATAATAGTTTTTCAGAAAAGTCGTTTACGTTCATCTTTTTTTTAAACTTTCTGTGTTTTTCTCATTACTGACAGGTCCTCTTCAAATGTGCAAACAATACTTAAGGAGTTAATGTGGGTAGTTAAAACTAAGTCAGTAAGGAAATGACAGTGTTAGAAATGAGCTCCGGTGGTGGTAAAGCAGACAGTTGTGCATCTGAAGAGCTCTGTCATGTCAGGATGAAACATACAGGCACAGATTTTCGTTTGAACATCCCAGATGATGTATGTTACCCAACCATCATAGACGATTTCTATGCGTCTGAAGTGTGAGAGCTTAAGTAAGCAGATCTTCATGGAAAACATATGTTGAACCGTAAGCAGAACCCCCTGCTGGATTTCTTTGTTTTCTGAAATCAGGAAGTAAACAAATCTAAACAATAAGAAAATACAGTCCATCCATTTCCTGTGGATTATTTATATTGTACTTCATGTGAACAAAGAGCTGTTCAAGGGAAAATAACCAGAAAGGGATGCGTTTCGGGAACGTTTAGCAGTATGTCAAATTCTAATGCATTTGTTTTTGTGACATGAGGCAACATGTGCCACAGAATCAGCACTGGGAAAAAAAATAATTATTTTCTTCCCTTGTATGACCTACTGGTAAATAAGATTCCTGGCAGTAAAGGTACGTATATTGCATAATGTGTATGTTAGTTTGTACATCCCATTACGCAGCCAGACCGCAGTAACTGAACAGCGACCATAAATGAAGCAAGGGACAGTTCAATTATACCCAATGCTACAACTTAACCCCATACCTGCCACATGTACCGTGATCAATATTACCTCCCCTGTAGGGTATTCTGCCAGTTGTACTCTAATCCACATTGCTTGTTTAATAGGAAAAAGATGAATTGTCGCACCTAGGCTTCTTGCACATAACTGGACATAGAAATATGCATTCTGACATTCAGTATGGATGCGTACACTACATCAATTACATCCCGTGTGCTACCATACCGCTTTTTGAACACTTCCATAGTGTAGAGGTATTTTATTTGTTCAGTCCATTTCTACATGGACTTCCTATGAGTTCGATAACAAATCACATTATTTTTTTTAAAAAAATCTACTACCAGTGCTTTTCTACCTAATTTGAGAGCAGCATAATATAAAGAAAAGATCCTGGTTTCAGTAATGTACCACTTATTGGGCTGCGTGCAGCAGTTTTGATAAAATCCCTATTTTATCAACAGGAGATTACACTAAAGGGCTAGTAAACCTGCTGCCATGTTGTCCTCCATATTCATGAGCTCTGTATAACCCCCATAACTGATTGGCAGCTTTCTGCCTACACACAGTAAGCTGTCAGTGGTGTGGGCGGGGTTATACAAAGCTCAGCATTCAGAGAACTAATAGATCTGCAGTACCTAAAACAGTGAGTTATCAAAACTGCAGAATGTAGCCCATTAAGTGATACATCACTGGAATCAGGGTTTCTGCCCCTACATCATGCTGTTCTCAGATGGGGCAGCAAGGCTTGCTGATAGATTCCCTTTAAGCTGCTTCTCCTATTGGTGCACCTGTATTCCCAAAATGAAAGCTGTACTCATAGAGTAACCACATGGGGATCAACCTCAATTAAATTATATGGGGATGATCAGAACCCAAACAGCATCTGACAGAGAAGAACATAAATTTTTCATCTCTATGTGAAAACAAGGAATCATATGAGGTAATATCCATGCAGTAAAAATAGCACCAGAGATGGAGAAAACAGATTAGTAACTAATCAAAACATTATAAATTTTCCAAATAATTTGGATTTGCCATAATCAAATTTTCTTTGGATTCAATTCACACAAACCTGGTAAAGGATATTGAAAAAAAAAAAAAAAAAGTTACATTCATCTTTCCTCCCCTGTTCTTACGTCACCTCCTCTGCTGCAGCTCCCCATTTCTCTGTGCCGGTCTTTTACTTGTGTTGCTCCATTCAGGAGGTGAGGACAGTGTGAACCCTGTGATTGGCCTCAGCACTGACATGGAGTGCCGGAAGAAAAGAAGACCAGGATCGAGGTGTTGCGGTGATGACGGACGAGGCAGCAGAAGCGGCATTAAAACAGGTGAGCAAAGGTAAGTATAAAGTGTTTCAATTTTCATACTCTTGTAGCCCCTATCATACACTCAGGGCTATTGAGGTAGTCTTGATTTATATCAAATTTACTAGGACAGATCCGATTCTGCCTGACAAATTCAAGCGACTCTTTCCAAATGCAATTATGTGAGCCTCATCCATCTCTATCAAAGACTAATGAACTCTAAGCAAGCTGTAACATAAACAGGTAGTGGCAAGTTGGTTGCCTTGTATCATATCATGTGCAAAGTGCTCCGGATAATAATAATAATCTTTATTTTTATATAGTGCTAACATATTCCGCAGCGCTTTACAGTTTGCACACATTATCGTCGCTGTCCCCGATGGGGCTCACAATCTAGATTCCCTAGCTATATTTTTGGAATGTGGAAGGAAACCGGAGTACCTTGAGGAAACCCACACAAACACGGGGAGAACACACAAACTCCTTGCAGATGTTGTCCTTGGTGGGATTCGAACCTAGGACTCCAGCGCTGCAAGGCTGCAGTGCTATCCACTGAGCCACCGTGCTGCCCCGGATGGTTCCCATAAAAACAATTAGGCATCTCACTGATATATATATATATATATATACAGTTGTGCTCAAAAGTTTACATATCCCAGAAGAATTTTTGCTTTCTTGGCCTTTTTTCAGAGAATATGAATGATAACACCAAACCTTTTTCTCCATTCATGGTTAGTGGTTGGGAGAAGCCATTTATTGTCAAACTACTGTGTTTTCTCTTTTTAAATCAAAATGACAACTCAAAACATCCAAATAACCCTGATCAAAAGATCATACACCCCATTTCTTAATACTATGTATTGCCGCCCCCTCTAACATCAATGACAGCTTAAAGTTTTTTTGTGGTAGTTGTAGATGAGGTTCTCTATTTTCTCAGATAGTAAAGCTGCCCACTCTTCTTGGCCAAAAACTTCCAGTTCCTGTAAATTCCTGGGCTGTCTAGCATGAACTGCGAACTTGAGATCTCCCCAGAGTGACTCAATGATATTGAGATCAGGAGACTGAGATGGCCACTCCAGAACCAATGACCGGTCGATTTGACCTTGTCGTTTGGACCGTTGTCATGTTGGAACTTCCAAATACGTCCCATGCGCAGCTTCTGGGCTGATGATTGCAAACTTGCCCCCAGTATTTGCTGATAATGTGCTGCATTCATCTTTCCTTTAACTTTGACCAAGTGTGCTGTGCCTTTGTAGCTCACATATCCCCAAAACATTAGTCAATCCACCTCCGTGCTTTACAGTAGGAATGGTGTTCCTTTCATCACAGAACTTGTTGACCTCTCTCCAAATGCAATGTTTATGATTGTGGCCAAAAAGTTCAAATTTGGTCTCATCACTCTGTGCTGTTTTGCGTATTGTATGCAAGAAGGTTTGTGGCATTTGCGCAGTAATGGCTTTCTTCTGGCGACTCAACCATGCAGCCCATTTTTCTTCAAGTGCCTCCTTATTGTGCATCTTGAAACAGCAACATCGCTAGTTTTCAGAGGCTTTCGATTTGTGGACAATAAAGCTAACCTTTCATCTTCAGAAGAGTGCTGGACCTCCTTTTCTTGTACTACAAGCTGCAAGGAATGCTGCATCTTGTCTGTGCACTTACTCCAAGGGTAAGCTGGTTATTCTCCTTGATTCAGTTTGTGTCCCTACATACTCTCACATCGTCCTATACAGTATTAGAATAGGGCTGGACAGTGTGGCTCGCTACATGTGGCCAGAACAATTATGTGGTCATTAGCACACAGTACGGTCTAAATGCAGCCAGATAATCCTAAAAATAAGAATGTCTAGGGAGGGACACACCGCTTTTGGTAACATAATTGTCAATTTAATCATAAATTTCTAGAAAGAATAACAGAGAACTAATGCGTTGTATGCGGATGTGACCGCGTGTGTCGCTTTGAAGTGCCGCCGAACGCAGCATGTTGCATTTCTGTGCGTTCGGAGGGCACGTCAAAACGACGCACGCGGACGCATCCGAATACAACGCAAGTCTCTGTGTACATAATGTTAAAGATAGGTGCGCAGGACGCATGCGGAAGTAGGCGGAGCTTAAGAAAAGAATTACGCAGCACGGTGCTGCGGACTGGAACGCAAATGTGAACCTAGCCTAAACAACACAAAGTTCAAAGTAATGATTATCTAAATTTGCTATTTCAGGGAGAATTCTACTTTAAGTGTCATTACTGTAATACTCAGACAATTGTAATGCAAATGAATCATGATATCTATTCATTATTATGGATTCATTAGATAAGGCGTCCCAATCTTATTACCTCAGCATTTCCCAGTAGAGTGGTCTCTATTCAGACACAATCTGCATTGAATAATGCAACTTGACCAGAATTTCTACCAAATGTACTGTGTAGCTGTGATTTGTTTGGTCATGGTAAACCGCACACTCTGAGAACTACATACAGTAAACCGTGACTACAAGAAACAAACAACATTCTAGGAAATGAAGAAGGAAGTTGATTGAAGACATCTTCACAGCTGACTTGGCATTATTGATATCTTCATAGAATAAAGTCTGTGACTCTGTTCTGGGAATGGTACCAAGTAATAGACGTTTTTAAGAGAACTTGTCACCTCCAAAAATGCAATTTATCTGCATATACAATGGTAAATTGAAAATTAAGTTTTATTCACATTGCATTTGCTTGCTGCCAGTTATCAGGGAGGTAACAGCCACCGCTCCCTACACAGCCCTTTGTCAGTCTGCTTTGTGCAGTCAGTGTTAGTGACTGATTACAGCCACTGTTGCTCCAATGACTGGAAGCAAGCAGCTGCAGGGAGGATATAGCTTCATTTTCGCCCTGCAGCTGCTCTTTCAGTAAGTCTGCTAAAAATTATTTAAAACAATTCACCTGCAGAATACACTATATATCTGTAGGTAAATAGCATTTTTTAGGTCAGAGGTTCTCTTTAATTTACTACAAAGAAAGTTGAAAAAGTAAAGGAGCATTTACACTGCAAGGTAATTGTGAACAAGTGTTGTTAAAAACACTTGTTCCACGATTATCTTGCTGTGAAAACAGGCTGCCGATCACCCAATGAACGAGCAAAACGCTTATTCATCGTATGAAATGATCTTTTGTGCAATGCAGAAGATCATCGTTCTCAGCGGTGCATCATCCTGTGTAAACAATGCTTGTGCTGCCGAGAACCATGGCAGCCTATGTGCACCAAGAGATCTACAGTCATGGCCAAAAGTTTTGAGAATGACACAAATATTAATTTTTACAAAGTCTACTGCTTCACTTTTTCTAATGGCAATTTGCATATACTCCAGAATGTTATAAAGAGTGATCAGCTTAACAGCAATTACTTGCAAAGTCAATATTTGGCTAGAAAATGAACTTTATCCCCCAAAACACATTTCAACATCATTGCAGCCCTGCCTTAAAAGGACCAACTAACCTCTTTTCAGTGACTGCTCCATTAACACAGGTGTGGGTGTTGATGAGGACATGGCTGGAGATCAATCTGTCATGATTAAGTAAGAATGACACCACTGGACACTTTAAAAGGAGGCTGGTGCTTGGCATCATTGTTTCTCTCCTGTTAACCATGGTTATCTCTAAAGAAACACGTGCAGTCATCATTGCAATGCACAAAAATGGCCTAACAGGGAAGAGTATCGCAGCTAGAAAGATTGCACCTCAGTCAACAATCTATTGCATCATCAAGAACTTCAAGGAGAGAGGTTCCATTGTTGCCAAAAAGGCTTCAGGGCGCCCAAGAAAGACCAGCAAGCGCCAGGACCGTCTCTTAAAAGTGTTTAAGCTGCGGGATCGGGCTACCAGCAGTGCAGAGCTTGCTCAGGAATGGCAGCAGGTAGGTGTGAGTGCATCTGCACGCACTGTGAGGCGGAGACTCTTGGAGCAAGGCCTGGTCTCAAGGAGGGCAGCAAAGAAGCCACTTCTCTCCAGAAAAAACATCATGGACAGACTGATATTCTGCAAAAGGTACAGGCAGTGGACTGCTGAGGACTGGGGTAAAGTTATTTTCTCTGATGAATCCCCTTTTCGATTGTTTGGGACAACAGGAAAACGCCTCATTCGGAGAAGACAAGGTGAGCGCTACCACCAGTCTTGTCTCATGCCAACTGTTAAGCATCCTGAAACCATTCATGTGTGGGGTTGCTTCTCAGCCAAGGGAATCGGCTCTCTCACAGTCTTGCCTAAAAACACAGCCATGAATAAAGAATGGCACCAGAATGTCCTCCAAGAGCAACTTTTCCCAACCCTCCAAGAGCAGTTTGGCGATCAACAATGCCTTTTCCAGCATGATGGAGCACCTTGCCATAAAGCAAAGGTGATAACTAAATGGCTCAGGGAACAAAACATAGAGATTTTGGGTCCATGGCCTGGAAACTCCCCAGATCTTAATCCCATTGAGAACTTGTGGTCAATCATCAAGAGACGGGTGGACAAACAAAAACCTAAAAATTCTGACAAAATGAAAGCATTGGTTGTGCAAGAATGGACTGCTATCAGTCAGGATTTGGTCCAGAAGTTGATTGAGAGCATGCCAGGGAGAATTACAGAGGTCCTGAAGAAGAAGGGTCAACACTGCAAATATTGACTTGCTGCATTAACTCATTCTAACTGTCAATATAAGCTTTTGTTACTCATATGTTTGCAATTATTATATTTCTGTCTGTGATAAAAACATCTGTCAAACACACATAAAAACCAGAGGGCAGCAGATCATGTGAAAATATAATATTTGTGTCATTCTCAAAACTTTTGGCCATGTCTGTAGTATAGATAGCTCAGTGAGCTATGTTTGCTTTGGTCTGCCTGTTTAAACAAGCAATTAAACAACCACAGGTCAGTATAAAATTACCAATTGGGGGTCGTGTTGTGCTGCCGGAAGGTCCATGTAAATGGACCTTAAGTCATTCCAAAAGCACAGGAATAGAATAACTCTGTATACTCATATGCTGCCTGATTATGATAGAACCAGTACAAACCAGGTGTTCCACAGTATACAGCACATTAGAAAAAAGCAAAGCACCTATCACACGTCTGGGCAGCAATTTATATTTAAGAATACAGCAAAGAGACATAGATTTTACTAAATATAACCTAAAATAACTTACTAAATATAACCATGATTTTACTAAATATAATTCAGAACTGTAGAGAAGTGTACCCATTGGCAGACTAATGGATCCTACTCTCTAGAAAAAGCCAAGTCCGAACTTTCCGGGGATGTTGGATCATGGCACGCGGTGAAAATTTCCACAACCCTCCACGACCTCCCTCACTGTGAAAGCACAAATTACTTGCAAGATCTGCTGGTGGTGTTGCTGTGGTGTACCTAATTATATGTACTAAATGTCCAACTGGGGGTCTGTATGTGGGGGAGACCGGGCAAAAACTGAGAACAAGGATGAATTCTCATCGCCACACAATAAGAAAAAAAAGAATGGATTTACCTGTGGCAAAACACTTTTGTATGCCCGGTCATAGCATGACGGATATGGAATTACTTGTATTAAAATCTAACTTCAAATGTGAGAAGGATAGAAAAGTCTGGGAATATAAACTTATGATGACCTTTGACACTCTTAGTGCTGGGATGAATATATCCGAGAGTTTTATGTCTTTCTACAACAATTAAGGAATCTGCTTCCCTGACCTTTTAGGGTCATCACAACACAATACCAGACCCCAATCAGAGGGTAATAAAACTTTCACTCCTTATCTATGAACTAGTCATATTTATGTTCATCCCTCTGCCATAATGACAGTTCTGCTTCACGTCACTTGTCTTACCTATTGCATTATTCCTGTGTCATTTTGTGTATATAAATATGTGATTCTTTAGCTTTTGTTTTAGTCTTTGCCTGATGAAGAGACCTGAGTAGTCTCGAAAGCTTGCAATTTGTTACCATCTTTTCAGTTAGCCATTAAAAGGTATCAACCATTGAGGACTCTCAAGTCTAAATATTTTTCTTTGCAAGATCTGTGCAGTGTTGCAGCATACTTCAGTAAGCAACTACCGCAAGTAACCCCTCTGATCATGCTACCGATCTGTAAATAATGCAGCAGCGCTGATTTACGTCAGAGCTCGAGATCATAAAGAATAGGATCACTGAGAAAGTGAGAGACCTATTATTTTACCCCAAGATCTTAGCCTTTAAATTAAGCCAGTGCTGTCACATCATTTACTAGTCAGAGCCGTTACTGGCCGGTAACTGCTTAGTAAAGATTGTGGCAGCGCTGGTTTAATTCAATGTGTGCTTTCAGGGGGTTGGGGGGCTGTGGAGGGCTCCACATGGCAGGAGCTCAGCAGGTCAGAGCTGACTTTTGTTGGCGAGATGGGTCCATTAGCCTGCTATTAGGCACACTTATCGACATTTTGGATCATTTAAGAAAATCTGCCTACCCTCTGTATTCTTAAATGAAAAGGGCATCCTCAGACTGGTGAACTCTTTAAAGTTCCTACATCCAATGCAAAAAAGCTTATAGGAGACCCCATTCACTAAGTGCCACAGAAGCCATCCTCCATGGTGATGTGATGAACAGATGCCAAACAATAAAGAGAAACAATCCACAATACAGTTAAACAATTTGCAAGTAATACAAACAAAAGGAAACAACCAAACTAAAATTTAAGAGTGCACATTTCCAAAGTGCTACTGTAATAGTACAAAATCTGATATGACAGGACTAAAGGAAGTGGCTACGATGGGTAACATGAGCCTTATTGAGGATTCAGTTATTATCATATGGTTGGGGACAATGGTGCCTAAGTATTTCTGCAGCTGCCAACAACTAAGGAGCCGCAAGTAGAGGACTGAAGGACACGTGTGGCTCTGAAGCTGGCAGCCGGAAGTACTGCTGTATAGCATCTATTCACACTATATGTTACCACAATACACACTACATATGGTGAAGGAGGACTAGAGTGAAAATAACATTCAACAGCAGCAGATGAGAGCACGTTAAGCACTAAATATGACTGACACATTTTAAAGGGAATCTGTCACTAGGTGCTTTGCTACCCCATCTGCAGACAAAATGATGTAGGGGAAGAGACCCTTATTCCAGCGATGTGTCACTTCCTTTACTGCTTCCTTCAGTTTTGATTAAAAACTGTTTTATCTGCGGCAGATCTAGCAGTGCTGTTAATGCTGAGCTCTGTATTAACCCCGTCCATATCACTGATTGTCAGCTTTCTGTGTACACCGTGCATAGGTTTGGTGGGCCACTGGGGAGGCGCCAGATGTTGCAGAAGGGCCAGATGGGGCATGTAGTCCCACTAGCAGCAGATAATCATGTCACGATAGTTGAAGTGGGTTGCTGGACCCCTCAACACTTCCCTCATGTCCACAACAATTGTCAATAGCCGGAGGTGACACTTGTGGGTGGTATAGGACCCCCGGGGACACTCCTGTAGCGGTGGTGTCTGGGTGCAGCTTTTGGAGCGCCCGTGGTGTTTGTGCAATCTCAGGCAGCCAGACACGCAGGTGAACCTATAAACATAACAATTTTACGGTAACGGGGTACGGTCTCTCTCTTAAAGGCAAAGTTCACAGTATATTGTGCATATGGAAGTAATGGTTCTCTCCTCAGGAGACAAGCGAGGTTATGGCCTCGTGGGGCGGCAGGAGCAGAGGTCTCTTCACTTGCTATTAGAGGAAGTGCTATGCGCAGTACAAGAAATATTACACTGATGGAGGGCCCTTCACTGATTGGCTCCCTGTGGAAACACACTAAAGTGTGGAAGTACTCACAGTTTTGAGCCTACCGATCCCTTTCGCAGGGGGTAGGTTAAGCAAAGTCGGTGGCGTGGCAGCCATGTGGATCTGGTCCTGGCTAGAAGCAAACAGGATAACCAGCATGCAGGAGAGCACATGTGCAGCTTTACCTCTCCTGACTGGATGAGGCTTCACTCCTTTGTGGAGATTATGTGGAGAACGATGTCCCCTCAAAGTGGACTCATTAAAAAATTAAAAAAAAAAAAAAATTTGATTTAATAAAATTATTTTTTGAATGTTTATGTGGAGGACCTTTGTTTCATTACATAGTTTCAAATGTAAAATTATGCTGGGAGCAGTAGTGTTTGCTCCCTCAGGCAGCCTGAAGCGCCCAGAATTGGAAGTTACCTCAGGAAGCGTGTGAGCCCTGAGGAAGGAGGCTCCTCCCAGCCGTTTCTATGGTAACTTGTTGTGAGGAGAATAATCACTTATCCTTCATATACACACACATTGGCCAGTAGATGGCAGCAAAGCACATTTATGAGTCGTCGGTATACAATGCAGTGTATTATATCTTCTAACTCACAGCGCCCAAACTAATTCTGACACACTGGAACAAATCTACTGTCACACGACAACTGTCTCATTTAGCAGCAGTAGAACAGGTACTGGGATACAACATAGCAAGGTCGGCTCCAGGTTTTCATGGGCCCCGGGCGAAAGAGTCTCAGTGGGCCCCTTTAACACAGACCACGATTCATGATGCACAGATACAGCAGAGAAATATAGGTATAGTACAATGCCAAACATTTCACTTACCTCATACATTACATGAGTGATATCTATTGTAAATTCTACAATAGCTCAAAAGACAAACAGTATATTCCTCCATACAGTATTATGGGCACCACATAGTGCTCCATGCAGAATAATGAGCTCCATATATTGCTCCATACAGTATTATGGTCACCAAATAGAGCTCCATACAGAATAATGAGCCCCATATAATGCTCCATATATAATGGGCCCCATATAATGCTCCATATATAATGGACCCTATAAGATGCTCCATGTATAATAGGCCCCAAATGATGTTCCACATATAATGGGCCCCATATGATGTTCCACATATAATGGGCCCCATATGATGTTCCATATATAATGGGCCCCATATGATGCTCCAGTATATGATGGGCACAATATATGATGCTTCAGTGAATAATGAGCCCCATATAATGCTATATATATAATGGGCCCCATATATGATGCTCCAGTGTATGATTGGCCCCATATAATGCTCCATATATAATGGGCCCCATATATGATGCTCCAGTGTATGATATGCCCCATGTAATGGTCCATATACGATGGGCACCATATATGACGCTCCAGTGTATGATGGGCCCCATATATGATGCTCCAGTTTATGATGGGCCCCGTATATGATACTCCAGTGTATGATGGTCTCCACATATTGGGCCAAACATTAAAAAAAAAAATTAAATACTCATCTCTCCTCACTGGCGGCTGCTCTGCTCGAGGCACCGTCCCCTTTTACTGGCACAGGCACCGGGCCCCCATAGCATGCCGGTGTCCCTGACTGTGAGTGGGCCCCGGAATTTGCCCGGGTGCACCGGGTGCTGACGCCGGCCCTGCCACATAGGCAGAAAGCTGCTAATTAGTGGTGGTTTCAGGGTTATACAGAGCTCATGACTATGGTGGACTGCATGGCAGAAGGTTTACTAGTTTTCTAAAACTACCAATCAATGGTGAGGTTGTGGCTGGACTGGTATGCAGCAGGTTTTACTAGTCCTTTGGTGATAATCTCCTGCTGATAAAAAAAATGATTTTATCAAAACTACAGCAAGCAGCCCAGTAAGTGATACATCGCTGGAATCCGGTCTCTGCCTGGTGACAGATTCCCTTTCATAAACATTCCGGTTATCTATTCTAAGCAAACTACTAATAGTATTATCAGATTTTGTACTCACCGAAATAGCGTTTAATGTTTTCTCATATGTAAAACAATACATTTCAGGGTTTTCTTCATCCTTTACAAGGTCAAAGCTGTACTTGCTACCAGTCTGCGGTGCAGTGATTAAGGCTTTTTTTAACTCTTCCATGTACTTTGAATGATTCATCTCCATATCTGCAGCTTCCTTGGACAAATCCTCCTTGGACACTTTTAGAGAAAAGCACATTTAGCTGTACGTACTCCAGACAATGAAAGCAGAAGAGTGTGCAATATGACATTTGGCTTAGGAGACAGCGACATTTTGGATTGCTTTTTCCCCATAATGTTCTAAGTACATGGGGCCCTGAAATTATTATTTCATAATGGTCACCATAATCATTTTCCAGATCAGAGGAGAAAAATACGAAAGCACTGCAACGTATATCACCAAGCGCCACGATTCTCCTATTAAAATCATTTCCATCCCGGAAAGAGAAATCTTTACAATTTACAGCAGGAGGTAAAGAGATGGGCATGTTCTCATTAGATGTTGTATAGCCTACATTATCTTACAATCACTGCATGCAGTCCGGCTGAAGTGAGCATTAAACGCTACCAGAAAAGACGGCTTACAGTAATAATAGTTTCTGAGAGCCACCAAGTAATGGACGTCATGCTAAGAAGATGCACGATGATGTTTCATTTTCCCACTTCAGGAAGCGTTATCTTCTGGGTTTTAACTCATCAATTATATCATCCTTCTGATTAGCTTCTGAACTCTTAGGGCCCCGTCACACATAGCGACACACTAGCGATCCCGACAACAATATGAACTTGTCAGGATCGCTGGTGTGTCGCTACATGATCGCTGGTGAGCTGCCAAACAGGCAGCTCAGCAGCGATCAGGACAGCGACTATGCCGGTAACAAGCGATGCACGTCGCTTAGTTACCCGCAGTGTACGTTAGATACCAGCGCGCTGGTGCAGGAAGCTGGTAACCAAGGTACACATCGGGTTTCTAGACGCCGAGGGGCGCCTAGAAACCCAATGTGTACCTTGTTTACGAGCTCCAGCTCGCTGGTCTCCCGCCTGCCACATGCAGCGATGCGTGCTGGCCAGCGGGAGACCAATGATCAAAAAAATGTCCAGGACATTCAGCGACGATCAGCGATACCCAGCAGGGGGGCACACACAGCGATATCACTGGGGAGATCGCTGTTGCGTCACAAAACTTGTGACTCAGCAGCGATCTCGCTAGCGATCTCGCTATGTGAGACGGGGGCTTTACCCTAAACATACAAAGTTCATTAAAGCCAAGACAAGTAGGACAGCCTTACAGCTACAGAAACGCCATTTCATCTACAGGTTTAAGAGAAAACCGTCACTTCGATTTGCTCCCGTCACTTCGATTTGCTCCTCTAAACCACCACCATGGTATGGTTGCTGCTGAATAGCAATATGTTCTATGTCAGATTTATCACTTTATGTAAAACGATGTATAACGCCTGGTGCAGCCAATCCTAAGGCCTTGCCTTAATCAACGCACCGTGCATCTTCTTACATGAAACACCCATGACATAGAACTTTGGCTTACAAGAAAATGCTGTGGCGTGTATTTAGGAAGACCCGTACCCAGTGAGATTGGAGTGCACGCGAAGGTATTGAAGGCGGTGCGAATGATGACCCTGGTCTAATAAAGGTGAAAACTTCACTGCACACTCAGTTATGTGATGCAAAGTGCCCATTAAGCAGTTACAGTCATGCACATGCACAGAGCAGGCCAAGAAGTAACACGCTGGTTGATAGCAGGTGACAATATAAAACATTTTGACACTCTTGGGTCTTTTCAAAACCGTTGTAGTTGATGAGATGGTGGGTACATATCTCACTAGTAGCACGCCTCTTCCAGGGCACTACTAGCACGGTACATAGTGTAGGGATTTGCTCTGGTAGGCAGTGGCAGGGCCGCAGTAATGAGGCAACACACAGGCTTAGCGTCCAACTTCAGTGGTTTAATGACACTATAAAAAGCAGGTTAGCAGAAAGTAAAAAAAAAACACAAACATACTCCAGCTTGGAGAACCACTGGTCTCAGACTCACCCTAGCAAGGGACGGGCTTAACTAAGCGGCTGCCCAGTCAGCGGCATCCGCCAGGTGCCATTCCCAGGGTTGTTTTTAGTCTTGCTGCTAAACATTTGCAGCTCGTGTATTCCAACAAAATAAGTTCAGGCTAACTCCAGCCTAGTTCCTCATACCTTGGACACACACTCACCCTGTGCCAAAAACAAACTCCATTACATAGCCCATAACCCCACCCACAGGTGCGGTACACATCACATGGGCTGATCACGTGATCGTGACATCATTGCAGGTCCTCAACTTTAGGGAAAATCCCAGCCAAACTTTATCCTGCTGGGAGAAATATATTTTCCATCCAGCACTACACCCTTTGCTGCACCACAATAGCCACCATCTGCTCAACCAATATCAAACGACTGACGGGACTTCCAAACAGAAAGTCAAATGTGAACAGGTGGCAGCTAAGAGAGCCAGTCTACATGTAACTAACAAATTAAAGCTGCACTCTGCTAAACGCTATAGTATACAGACATGGAATATACAAAATTGGAACTGCATTACTGCTACAGAACATAAGTTAAAAAGTGAAGGTACTTAGAGCAAAAATTGGCCAATTCATGTGTGCCCAACAGCCAATGACAAGGCGACCCTCTCTGTTGGGTCAAAGATCAAGCTCTTTTAAAAATAGCTTAGTGCTCGGTCAGAAGGCTTGACTTTGGAAGTGACGGTCAGTCTTTTGATAATTGTAATACACACCTTCTGACTGAGCACTCCAACCATCAGCCTATGGTGGTTTTAAACAGAGCTTCATCCTACCTGCCCATAAGATTGTAGGCTTTTAGCCTAGTATCATGTTAGGTTAGGGTGCCAGCAGAGAGGATCGCCTTGTTGTTGGCTTTTGGACACACATGAATTGACCAATTTATGTACTAGGTTCCTTAATTTTTTTAATTTATTTTCTATAACAGTAATGCAAATCTAATTTCACATATTCAACATCTGCATACTATAACAGCGACATTATTGAAAAAGACCCGTGAGAGTTCAAGCTTTTTAACTGTCACTTTTTTTAACCCCTTTACCCCCAAGGGTGGTTTGCATGTTAAT
>VIAB01001359.1:178932-196876 GCA_009801035.1 Oophaga pumilio
TCCTGTAACTGCTTGTTTATCGGAAAAGATCTCCGCTTTCTCTTCTGTATACCCCCAAACATCAGTTCCTGGGTTGTTCTCTTCGCTTTTTCGTCTACCAACCCCATGGTAGAACAGACTGATCTTATGAGTCTACTGTATCTGTAGCTTCCACAGGAAACGTATCCTCTTCCTCCGAGCTACTTTCTGAATAACGGGACCTATCGGAGTCCTCCTCTGTTCCCGAGGAGTCCTCCTGGGACACTACAGAGGGACTGGCTCTGTCTCTGCCGTCTGTGTCTGCTATCTGCAACGCTATTACGGACCTGCCGACTTCTGCCTGAATTAAGGACTTCAGGCTCTCTGAAAAGGAGGGCGTTTCCTCCGCTAGTGTCCTATTGATACAGTCCTGACACAGCTTTTTGTTCCAGGATGTTCCCAAGGGACCTTTGCATAAGGGACACTCCTTATTCTTAGCTTTATCTTTATTTTTCTTATGCACCCCCTACACTCCACCCCACCAATGTGTGTGAGAGAGGGGAGGTTAGGAGACAAGAGAGAGAGAGAGAGAGAAAGAGAACAAACATTAGCTGGAAGGACTTTCTCGAAGCTCACTCACCACTCGGACATTTCAAAGGACAGTACCGGCTCTGGGGGCTGACTGGTCTTTTCAGAGTCTCCTGTTGAGACTACGGACCCCTCCTTGCGACGATCCGTCCGCACGTTACCTGAGCGGCTACTGCTGCTGCTGCGGCGCGTCTGGCTCTTCTCACTTGAGCAAGACCGCCGCTTCTCCTGCACCTCCTGGTGCGGCTGCAAATGCTCCGGTGAAAGGCTCTCCATTATTATACCCACTAGCCTGATGAGAGTAGTCACGTCTGACCTGCACTGGCTTAGTGACATCGAATTGTGTTTCAGCCAGGCTTTTAATAGCAGACTTCCCCCTTTTTTTTTTTGTAATTAACTAATTTATTCACCTGGTTGATCCTGCACCTGCTGGCCGCTAGCGCCCCAACGCCTGCGCACTGTATTCAGGCCTGAGCGCGCCCCCCGGCAACCACATATGGTGCGCGCTGTTCTACCTGGTCATCTCTCCCGGGAATATCCGTGAACGCGTACCCGGTCATCTCTGCCCCGGCCTTCTCAGGAGTGCGCCGGAGCACTTCCGGTTCGCGCTCCCTCTCAGGTGCCCAGCTGATCGCCAGGGTGAACGCGCTCCTGCGCGCACCCGGCCTGTACTTCCGGTTCGCGTCCCGGTCATTTCTGGCGCGTGCTTCCTCTGTTCGTGCCCCTGGATGTAGATTCTCTCTTCGCGCACCCGGCCTTACCATCCGGTGTGCGCCCCGTTCGCCTTGCGTGCCCTGGCCACACTGCACATGTGTTTGGCGTCCTGGACTACCGACGCCATGACCCCCGCTGCGCTGCCCATACCTACAGCCCCCCCCGGAGGACATCTTCACCCTGGCTACCAATGCTACAGGTACCTTCTTTATGCAGTCCACTGCGTCTGGTTTCTCAACAGGGAGGGACACCTCTGTGGCCTCCGAGGAGCTGTGCATTCTGCCTGGTCACCGATGTGCCTCACAGGCTGCATGGCCACACTGTCGAATGGGAGGGCACATTCAATGTGACCTCTGAGGACCCCCACATCTTGTGGTTAAAAGCACCAGGGAGGGTACACAAACGTGGCCTCTGTGGCTTCCTCCTTCACCCGGGCATCTGCCTCACGGGTTGTGGCCATGCCTCGCTCGGGGGGGGCATGGGAATACATGGCCCCCGAGGCGACTACCGCCACCTGGCGACGGATGTAGCAGACCAGTGCCTACCAGTATTCATTAGTCCCAGGTCCGGGCATCCTCTTCATCCAAGAGAGTCTTCTATCTTGAGGGTTCCCCAACAAGGACAGGAAACCAACTGATGCGGAGAGAGGAGCCGCCCCTTTTATCTTGAAGGTTTCCTGTCCTTGAAGGGCGGATCCCCTCTCTCATGGTGCCGTCATGTATGATGGAAAAAATAACTTTTATTCTACTTACCTGCTGGGAGCTCCTGTCCGATGGGTGTCGCAGGTCCTGGTCCGGCGTCTCCAATCTTCTTGCAATGCCGCCCTCCCGCTTGCTTCACAGGCTTCCTGGCATTGTGCTCCTGCGCAGGCATACTGATCTGCCCTGTTGAGGTCAGAAAAAAGTACTGCAGTGCACAGGCATTGGAAAAGGTCAGAGAGGCCTTGCAGGTCGGATCGGGGGCTTATCTACAGCATTTTAGAATGTGGTAGATAAGCCCTGAAAGGTGATGGCCGTAAAGGTACTGCCACACTAAACGAGATCGCTAACGAGATCACTACTGCGTCACCATCTATGACGCAGTAGCGATCTCGTTAGCGACTTAGCTGTGTGATTCCAAACACAACTCATCAGCGATCTGTGATTCCAAACACATCTCATCAGCGATCTGTATAACGACCTAGTCGCACCTGCGATGCTGGTGAAGTCGTTCATAAAGGGTGTCACACTCAGCGATTCAGGCTCACCAGCGGGACACCAACGACCAAAAAACGGCTCAAAACGTTTACAAACGATCAGCGACATCTCAGCAGGGGCCACATCGCTGCTACCTGTCACACTCAGTTAAGTCGCTAACGAGATCGCTACTGCGTCATGAATGGTGACGCAATTGCGATCTCGTTTGCGATCTCGCTTAGTGTGGCATACCCTTAACTCTTATCGGCCAAACCTGGTGACAGGTTCCCCTTAAAAAATGCAAATTATATAATTTGCACACTATCTATGGACAAACCAGAAACCTTCCTTACAATTATTTTATTCTAAACAAGGCCACATAATATATTATATGAAAAGAGTGCTATAAAAAAAAAGCTTTGAGGAGAACGAATCTGGAGAAAACATGCCAATCTATTAACACTCTATAATCATAAAGAAGATCTACAAAAATATATATGACATACTGAGATTTTTCCCTGTGACAGGACTGTATTTTTCCCCATTTTTATTTCACAAATTACTAAAAGAAAATCTCCTCTTAGCTTACGGCCAATTGAACTTACTGAGCGATTTCCACTGATCAAAGGTAGAGTTAAAGGATTTCTCGATTATCTATAGAGATCAGTAGTATGATATGTTTTTGAAGAGAAGAATCAGGTGTCAGGTGTAGGGCAGGGACATTGACAGCAGCTCTACAGGAAAAGGAGGGAGAGAGATTTAGAAGATAAGGGAAAGCCCTTAAATGTGAAACACATGGGCGCAATGAAGGTTTGGTGCTCAATACTAATGAAAGTGCTGTTAATGGGAGGCATTTCAGGTAAAATCTCTTGTTCTTTTCTTTCATATAGTGACATCCCCTGACAAGGTGTTAGTACAATGTCTCTACTGCATAGGCAAGTGTTAAAAAAACACATAAAAGGCTCTGCAACACTATGTACAGTACATTAAAGGTGTAGTAAAGGCAAACATTGTGTATTGTCTAACACTATGATCTCATTGATCTCATTTCCCAGATTGGAACCTCACAGTTCCCAAAAATCTATGGGCAAAAGAAACTTGATGGAACCGAATAATGATGCCCACTTGGGAGACACTCCGTGCTTTTCTTTTTGGGGCCTCACCTCGGATGCGATGATGTCTCAGCCCTACTGATGATCAGAGTGGATCCAAATTTAAAAATACAATTTACTTTATATTCCATTTGTCTCTTAAAGGGAGTATGTGCAGGGGGGCCAAATCTGTACTGCTTGCGGTAGTTTGATCAAATCACTGTTGGCTTTACCAGCAGGAGATTATCACTAAAGAACTAGTAAATCTTCTGCCATGCAGCCCTCTATGTTCAAGAGCTCTGTATAACTCATCACCATCAGTGATCGGCAGCTTTCTGCCTATGCACAGTGTACCCAGAAAGCTGCCAATCATTGGTGTGGGCTGGGTTATACGGAGCTCAGCATTCAGAGAACTGCTAGATCAGCAGCAGATAAAACAAGGATTTAATTAAAACTGGAGCAAGCAGCCCAATAAGTGATACATCGCTGGAATCAGGGTCTCTGCCTCTACATCATACTGTGCTCAGATTGGATATCAAAAACCTGGTGACAGATTCCCTTTTAATCCAGTATAACATTAAAGTGGTATTCATAAATGACTGGAAATAACTGGTTCTACGCCGCCTTCAAGACAATGGAAACAGACGAGCAGGCTGCTATATAGTAGCAGAGCAAAAGAAAAGAGAGGGGAGAAAGGAGAGGGGAGAAACGAGAGGGGAGAAACGAGAGGGGAGAAACGAGAGGGGAGAAAGGAGAGGGGAGAAAGGAGAGGGGAGAAAGGAGAGGGGAGAAAATCAGGGAGAAAGGAGAGAGAAGAAAAGAAACTGGAGAAAAGAGAATGGTGAGAGGAGGAAAAAGAGAAAGGTGAGAGGTGGGAGAAAAGGGAAAAAGAAAAACGAGGGGAGAAAAAAAGAGAAGAGAGAGAAGAGAGAAAAGAAATAGAGGAGAGTGGAGAAACAAGCTAAAATAATTTGCATGACCCTGGTCTGATGTGCACTTTGATGGTCCGTGGCAGCTGAACCAGGGCAGTGTGAACTACCTCGGCCAGAACCTGAATGCCAGCATTCTGAGCGCCTCTTGCTAGTATTCAAGTGCCGGCCGATGACGTTTTCTCAGCCTTGGTTGCCACAGAACAGAAGTGGGAATCTATATGCTCATCTCTAATATGCCATATATATTTCAGATGACTGGAGTTTGTGCCTTTTGGAGAACGATGGTGCACGTTTTAATATCTGTATTTTCATTTTCAGAAAAGGATGAGTTTCTTAATTAGAAAATTACCAGTAGGGATGAAGAACTGTGAGAGCACATTCCAGGACAGTTTACTGCATACAAAAACAGAGGAAAGCTTTCACGTATAAACAGACAGAAAACATTGTCTCCTAGATACTAGGGTCGCACATGACCCTTACAGGGTGACCCATCGCCTCTTATTGGATTTATGCATCTCAGAAAACACAAGTGTCTACAAGACTAGTAAATGCCCTCAATGAACTGAAAACATGTTCAGCTTGTTTTCTTAGGTTTCTGAAAAACTAGTGTTTAGATTACAATGTCAGTGATGCTCAACATAAACAGATTCCCTGAAATCACGCTCTAACATGCAAGCAGCTCAGCTTAATGCGGAAAGCACATACACTCATTCAGGCTTAAGACTGGAAAAGTAAATTGATTTTATTATGCCACACAAAAGGATTTTAAGACGTTTCTGGGAACAGAACACAGTGACAATTTACTACAATGTTCTATTCTTTTTAAAAAAAAATAAAAAAGAAATAAAACAGCAAGAACAATGAAAAGTCATTTTTACCTTGTGTATTTAATGAATTTTTTAAGGCATGTACAGGCTATGGCTCCTCATCCATTCACGACTCTAAAGTAACGGACTAACAACACACTTTCAGTGGCATCAGCCTATTCCTTTATGCAGGATCCTGCTGTCACATTGATCTAATCAGTTCCCTGCCACTAAAATCCTTCAAACACAACCCTTACGTTAGAGGGGTCGTCCACTAGCAGGACGCCTTCTCATTCCTCATGCTTGGCCCCGTTAAATTAAAAACACTTATACTCACCTCCAGTCCCAGCGCCATTCCAGCGGTGTCGGCACTCACGTTCGCGGGTTGAGGGGAGGGTGTTATGTCACCTGAGCCCTGCGCCCAATCAGCGCCGGCTTCACTGTCCCCTCTTTCGGACGCTTTGAATATCAGCAGGAAATCCGGCTGCAGCTGCTCTCCGACTTCCTCTTGTTGTTCAATTTGTCCGAAGGCGGAGACAGTGACACAGACGCTGACTGGCTCCAGCCTTCCCTATTTTGTCAGAACAGAGTACGCTCTTGTGGAATATTGATGAGCTGCAGCCGATCAGTGACCAGACTGTCTGCAGCGGTCTGGTGACAGAACAAGGTCATACGATCTGCCAGGAATAACAGCGCCAACATCTCTGGAATAATGACGCTGGGGGCAGATGGGAATACAGTGTCTTTATTTCGGGACCCCAATGTGATTTCCCAGGGGTTGTACAGTAAGCCTCTCTTTCTGTATATGGCTAGTACAGACAATCTCTCTGGCTTATTGATGTTTCTCTCAGGCAGGGTGCATACCATCCAGATTTAGCAGCGCTTTGGATGGAGCACATGTTCGCTGCGTCCAGAGCGCTGCCGTCTATTGAATGCAGGTGAATGCTCATTTGCTCACTGAACTGTGCCGATTCACCGCGTCCAATATATTCTATGGGTGAAATTGACATGCTGCGGTCTGGAAAGAAACGCCACATGACCATCTCCGCGGGTGAGCAGCGGGCGTCTCTGGATGTATAGTGGGCATGGGATTTCTTGAAATACCATCCACAATGCTGCAACAGCTGAACGCTGTGGATTTGACGCTGCCCAAGTACGCAGCGTCAAACCCGCAGCAATATCCTCAAGCTGCCCGATTTGCTGAGTAGCGTTCTCAAACGTCACACCTGTCACCATTTAGGTACGTTTGGCTCATTTACTCTTGTGGTTGCAGGAAGACGGGCTTACTAGGCAGCCTCATCTAAGAACTCTAGATATTACATCAGGACTAAGACCTCCATGAAATTCCATGAGTTATCTCTGTAGAGTTATGCTTTGCTAATTCGCCATGTGTATGCAGACACGACAGTGGTGTAAGGCGTTTACACAGTACAAGATGATTAATTGTGAACACAACGGGTGTGCCACTTCGGAGACTCTTGCAGACCCCAGTAACCCAATATTCTTTGAAGTGCTGGGAACTGTTTGGCACTGCCCAGTTATTTAACTAGGAAAATGTGACACAGTTCCTGTATATGAGAGCTATTTTTTTTTTATTACGCACAATATATATCAGGAAAATATTTTAAACCCATTTAGGCTGCTAGAATTGGTTCTATCTTTGCCGGGCAGTTTTGGTGGCCCGGTAATCAGTAAACCACTTGCTTTAGAGCTTCCTGGGTACCACGGTGGAGCAGATCTCACCCGGTGGTGACTAGACCTGTCCACTGTAATTACATTCTATCACTCCACTATTCATGTGACTGACATGACGCTGGTTCTATCGTCACTGCCTCTTACAAGAGGCGTCTGCACTTCAACCACTGTCTGCACAGACATTATGGCTTATAAAAATCTACAAAGTGTTTCCTGCACTGTCATCACCTATGCTGAAGTGCAAGTACTCTTTCTTGCCAAATATATGAAGAGCACAAATCGGCTCATGCATATGATCACCCAAGAACACCAGTTATTCGCTTCATTGCCGATTTTATAGCAGAGCTTCCAGCAGCTGTCAAAAGAACGGAACCATTATCTACAAAACATTCCCTGATAAACACGATGGGAAATCTGTGTTCCTGCCATTATAATGAGCTACGAATCAAATCTACATCCATTTGTCTCTCCAGTGCTCACAAAGGTATCTTCTGAACTATAGGCCTTGGTCATATTACAATTTTTTGAGGTGCTACTGATTTAACCTAACAACTGTTCTTCCTCGAAAATCAGACAGGGTCTTATATTATTTTTTGCTGCATGGAAAGCAGGTAATCATCTTCCAACATCTCTACCTCTGTTTAGCTCATATCAGTCTGCATAGCTCTGCAAAGTTTGTTTATGAGTTAGCGCTCATTTTTAGGGGATGTCTTATTCTTTTTTTCCATGAACAACAATACATGTTTATTTTTTAACAAAAAAACAAAAATCAACATTTGATTTTGTCATCGCACACGCATACTGCACATAACATGTATATACACACACGCAAGTACAAATACACATGTACACACGTAGTCAATATTGTTGGTACCCCTCGTTTAATGACAGAAAAACCCACAATGGTCACAGAAATAACTCAAAAGGTTGTGCAACAAAATATTAAGTTAAGTGTACCATCATTTCTGTCCAGGCCTATTACATGAAATTTATTTTATTTTTTTTAATTCTGTGGAAGCATGGTTGAAAAGCAATGTCTGACTTTCATTTTTTCATTTTCATAGATTTTTGATTTATTATACTTTAGTCAGATTCAAGTTATTTTTGTGACCATTGTGGGTTTTTCTGTCATTAAACGAGGGGTATCAACAATTTTGACCACGTGGGTATATACACAGACTACACGTATGATACATACTAGCCTAGTTCCTCTAGACTCCAGCGGTTAAAGGGAATCTGTCACCCCAATATTGCCATATTAGATAAAGATATGGCTGAATAGTGCGTCCCATAACAAAGCTAACGGTAGGTATCATATGTCCTGATACCCCTTTTTTCATATCAAAATACCTTTGTAAACTTCGGTTTTTGCGCTGTCAATCACGGTGGTCAGGTCAGGAGGGCGGCATTTTCTCTTTTCTCCCCCCCGCTCCTCGGCATCACTTGCGTATCGCCGTCTGTGAATCCCACAGACGGCGTTCGGCTTCCCGCAATTGCGCAATTCAAATTCGGGCCAGCGCATGCGCAGTGTGCTTTGCACAACAGTGGGCAAAGCATATAATCAGTACAGCGCATGCGCTACTCTTTCCTTGCCCCGGAAGTCGTCCAAGGCAAGCAGTCATTTCCGGGGCAAGGAAAGAGTAGCGCATGCGCTGTACTGATTTTAACCACTTAAGAAATGCTGTCAGTCTGTAACAGCAGCATTTAAAGCATGAGGTGCAGGGGGCGATGTGATTAGGGGATGCCGTATCCATAGCAGGCCCCCATGCCTGCCGTGACAGCGCTCCTGTGAAGACAAGCATGTGGCTGGCGTTCATAGGACACCATGATTTTTCAATATAGTGTAATATTGTAGTATTGCAGTATATAGTACAAGTGATCAGATGAGCACAAATTCAAGTCCCCTGAGGGAACTAACAGAGTAAAAAGAATAAAGTTTTTCAAAGTATAACAAAAATGAAAACGTATTAATCACTTACCTTCTGCCCACATTAAAAATAAAGGAATAAAAAACGTAAAAATAAACATATTGTGTCACTGCGTGCATAAAAGTCAAGTCTATCAGAATATAAAATTAATAATCCCAATCAGTAAAAATCAACGCTCAGAATACAACAAAAAATGCAATAGGAAGTGATCAAAACATCATATGTACTTCAAAATTGCATAAATTAAAACAACACTTTGTCTCTCAAAAAAATAAAACAGCCAACACTTAATTACGTGGATCGAAAAGTGTAAACATTATGGATCTCAGAAAATGGGGACGCCTTCAATTTTTTTTATGGATTTCCATTTTTTTTAACACCTAAAAAAAGCTATACAAGTTTAGTATTGCTGTAATCGTACTGACCAGAAGAATCAAGCTGACATTTCATTTTTACCATAAAATGAATGTAACACCAAAACCTAAAAACTTTTGTATAACTGCATTTTTTTCGCAATTTCATTGCATTTGCAAATTTTTCCAGTTTTCTATTACATAGAATGGTAAAATGTCTCACATAAAACAAGCCCTCATACGTCTATGTCGACAGAAAAAGTTGGCTCTTGTAAAAAAAAAAAAAGAAAAAAAAAATGGAGGAAAAAGCAAAAGTACTAAAGTCAAAATTACCATGTCAGGAATGGATTAATCTCATTAACTATCCCCTTCATTCTCAAGAACATAGGGATTTTTAATTGTATTGTTTAATGCTCGTTGTCTAGGTTATCAACCACCTCTGCAACGTAGCAAAATTTACATAACACTTAAAGGGAACCTGCCTTTTAAATAACACTATTACATGCAGATATGAGGTCAATCTGAAAGTTAGTGTTGACTAGTGATGAGCGAGTATGCTCGTTGCTCTTGCTCAGGTTTTCACAAGCATGCTCGGGTGATCTCCGAGTATTTGGCCATGCTCGGAGATTTAGTTTGTGTCACCGCAGCTGCATGATTTATGGCTGCTGGAAAGCCTAAATACATGTGGGGATTGCCTGTTTGTTAGGCTACTTTCACACATCAGGCTTTTTGTGTCAGGCATAATCCGTCCTATGCCTGATAGGACGGATCCGGCGCTGATTTAAAAAAAAACTGATGCAAATTTGAATGTGGAAAATGCAGGTACGAATGTCCGGACCGAGGAGAGAGAGAGAGAGAGAGAGGAGAGAGAGAGGAGAGAGAGAGACCTTGGATTCCGGATCAGTTTTTTGACGGATTTGACAAAACTCTGGTCCGGTTCCATAGGCTTGCATTGTTTCCGGCCGCCTGAAGCGCCGATTCAGGCACTATCAGGCGGCTCCGGAAAAAAAAAAAACATTGACAATGACAATGACATCAGGCGCGATCCGGCGCTAATGAAAGTCAATGGTAAAAAAACGCATCCGGTACCGGATGCGTTTTTTTTAAAAACACGCCGGATCGCACCTGACGTCAAAAGACTGATGTGTGAAAGCAGCCTTAGGAAATCCCCATATGTATTCAGGCTGTCAAGGAGCCGCAAATCATGCAGCTGCGGCGATACAAACTAAATCTCTGAGCATGCCCAAATACTCGGAGAACACCCGAGCATGCTCGGGAAAACCCGAGGAACGAGCATACTCACCCATCACTAGTGCTGACACCATGCGGCGCCGGCATAGAGAGCCCCGCTGCCAGGAGGAAATTAACTTTATTCCCCCAGCAGGGTTCGGCTTCCAATCATAGCGGTGGCGTCATTCCAAAGTTTATGAATGAAACTGCATCAGCCCACACCTGTGACTGAAAGCTGGAGGCTGCAGGGAAGCATAGAGTTCATTTTCTTCCGGCAGCGGGGCTCTCAGTACGGACGCCAGACAGCTTCTGAATGCTATTAACCTGCAGATTAATCCTTGTCTGCAGGTTAATAACTTTTTTTTTTACATATACTCTTACTACAAAATCTCTCCTTAAGGATAAGTTAACTATGTAAAAATTCATGTTATAAAACATTAAAAAAAGTAAAACACACAAGATTTACAGTAAATAAAATGTATTAAATATAAGTCTGAAAACCTATAAACACATACTGGTATATTTAGCATTGGTATGTCCAGAAAAAAATGAATTGGTTCTTTTCTTATTTTTCCCAATATAAATTTAATGTCAATTAAACACTAAAGTGAATTTAACAAAATATGGCACCAACATAAAATGCAATCCACCTAGTTTAAGAAAAGACGGACTGTCGGCAAAGTCCGGTTATAGAGCATATTCAAGTCTGTGGAGAGAGGAAAGCGGAAGAAGTGAGGGGAGCAGTCAGATCAATCTGCAGTTTCTAGCAAACGTATCTTACTTCAGTGCTGGATTCACAGTCACACAGTTCAGTGCTGCTGGATAATGTCTACCATGTTGTTGTTGCTGCTGCTTCTGTGTGTGTACTAGGAAAAAGAACTGGAATTCCTTTCTCTAATGCTGCTGTCGGCGCCCCTGCATGGTGTCCACTTACCCCACCATGCAGGGACACCGGCTTACTCCCTGCTCCAGCTTTGTGGCATTGGGTCCCGACGTGCCCGTCATTCCCTGGCCTGTGTGTGCGTGCCACTGTCCGGTGGAGCGCCTAGTAAGCGCGTGCCCATGCTTCCCCGTTCTTAAAGGGGCAGCGTGTGCATTATGCTAAATGCTCTCAGCCTATTGCTAAGAGGTATTTAGCATAAGTAGTACACTTGCATGATGGCTATCACTCATAGCTGGGAGGCATCTTGTACGTGTAAGACTCCCCTAGGGAGTCGCCAAGCAACGTAGTGAATCACTAATTAGTAAGGTGCACTACTAGTGAGTTGTGAGGTCCCCTGTTCCCGGTGTGGCCAGTGTCTTGACCCTGTATCCCTGGTCCCGGTGTGGCCATTCTGTATCCGTAGTCCCCTGGTCACAGAGCAGCCAATGCCTGGACCTTGTCCCTTGGTGAATATACTGCATATACACGGTGGCTCAGTGGTTAGCACTGCAGCACTGGGGTCCTGGGTTCAAATCCCACCTAGGACAACATCTGCAAGGAGTTTGTATGTTCTCCCCGTGTTTGTGTGGGTTTCCTCCGGGTTCTCCGGTTTTCTCACACATCCCAAAGACATACTGATAGGGAATTTAGATTGTGAGCCCCATCGGGGACAGTGCCAATAAAGTCTGTAAAGCGCTGTGGTATTATTGGCGCTATATAAATGAGTAAAATAAATAAATAAAAAAATACAGGCTTCATGTTAAAGGTAACACTACCAAGGTTGTCCACTAATTTTACACTGATGACCTATTCTTAGGATAGCATAGGTCATCAATGTCTTATCGGCTGGATCCGATACCTGGCAGCCCTGCTAATCAGCTGCTGTCGGTGACAGCAGCCAGTCAGAAGTACTCACTTGCTGAGCTGGCCGTCTTTTGTTAGTGGTCGCCACATGGTATTGCACGTCCGCCTCCTATTGATTTGATTAGAAGGCAGGTGTGAAGTACCAAGCCTCGGCTACTATGAGAAGATGGAGCAGCTCGGCAAGTGAGTACTTCTGGCCTCAGGTGTAGGACTCTGGCCGATCAGACATTGATGACCTATCCAAAGGATAGGTCATCAGTGTAAAAGTAGTGGACAACCTCTTTAATAAAACTGTGTGGTACAAGCGATTAAGAATGCTGAAGCTGCAACATTAAACATCAATGCTTCTATCACTCATTCCCATGTATAAGCTTTCTTGTATTCATTCTGAATGGCGGTACAGTTGGATCCATTCAGAAAATAAACTGACATTCAATCTCCTTACAGTCTTCCAAATGAATGAAGCTCAATCTGATTGCTTCATTAGTAAAGCACAGTTCTTCCTTTCTAAGCGCCCATTGCTTTTACGCATTTCTCCATAGAGGTTTGGAGACACCTGCAAGCACAGAAGACGGGAATGGCTAAACATGAAGATGACATGAACCAAACTCATTTTTAGTAATCAATGACACTTTGTTATAAGTAGCTGCATAGATCTGACAGCGCTGGCTTCCGCCCTCTACCCTGTGGCCATTCAACGCCAGATAGAATATTCTTTGTAAGTTAATTTAAACCATGTCTTGTTTATTCAGAAGACACTGTGTAAGGGAATTGTTCCGCACTGAAACCTCTTGTCATTGCCAGATCAGCCAACAGCTAGTTTTTCTTTTCTTTTACATTACTTAATTTAGCTTACATGAGCCAAAGGAAAGGAAGAGATATGGACCTCTATAGATAAAGCCCCCAAATAAATGGCTGATTTACACTTCTTGAGTGGGCCTTGCATGCTCCCACCTGCAGGATGGCTTTCCAGGTTTCTTTTGACTTGAAGAAGTGCTGATGTGTAATGTGACCTCTGCTCCGGCCTGAACAAAGCGCTGACTTTCTGCTCATCCCAATCTGTCATTCCTCCTGTAGACATCTGCTGTGCCAGGTAATTGGACAAACGTAATCATTTTTCTTTATCCATAACTTAATAAAGAAGATACAATCTTATAGCGTCAAGTGTCTGTAACTCCTTCTGTAGCTTTACTTTTTTTTGGCATCCAGCCTTTATTGAAGGTTTGTAGAGTGTGGAAGAAAAGGCAAGATCCACAAAGACCTCCAAGAAAAAGCGGAAAACAAAACGAGCTCATTAACATGCTCCCTGCCACCTCCTGCGCTCCACGGCTGATAATCCATTATTTGTCTATAGCCGGTGATATGTAAATGTGGGATGCATCGCTGCCTTCCTGTTACACCACCGAGGTCATGTAAAGCGCCACGGTCACACACATCGGTGCCATAGACAGCGTTAGGACACGTGTGCGCTTACAGTAGTCCGAAGTGTCTCATGGCAATCACAGGAAGCGCTCTCCGGAATTTAGCTCTGGAAATAAGCATTCACCAGTGAAGTATAGAGGCGCGATTCATCTACGAGAATAAAATAGCAACTGTACTTGGCCATGTGAACTTTATTTTACCGAGAAATGTCACAAAGAAAGTAAAAAGATTTACATCTATATCACAGACATGAATCATTTCCAGGAAGCATCTAAAGCTCCTTCCAAATGTGGATCTTTTATTCTCTTTCATTAGCCTGTAAGCTCTTGTATGTCCTAACATATAGATTTTTAGAGTAACTTTTATTTCTGATTTATGAAAAATGTAAATGCATTTACAATGAAAAGTATTATTTATAGGGTCAAATATTAATGACTCATCTTTAGGATATATAATCAATAGTAAATCAGAAGGGGGAAGAGGTTCAAGAAAATAGAATCCAATCTATGGTAACAGTACGTACATGGAGCTGTACTGTTCAAAGCAGCGAGGGCGCCGGAGCTAATATCAAGTGATAGATGGGGGTATAGCATGTTAGACCCCCAAAGATCTGATATTGATGACCTGTCTAAAGGATATGACCAGAGAACCCCTTTATGAATGTAACCAGATAGAGAAAAAAAAAAAAACAGCACTCGGGTTGAGTAGAAGAGTAGTGAACACTTCTACTTAATACAATTGCAATATATATTTGATGTTTCAGTCCTAAATTCCAGACCTTCATCAGAAAGCGACGGGTTGCTGTGGATGGTGTATATGGAAACACGGAGGGTCAGCAGGTGCCCTAGTATGCTGGCCGAAACCGCATGGATCAGGCAACATTCCACCGAACGCCCTCTTCTCATTTTACCTTGGGCGTAATACTACTCAGACAATACTGGGTGAGGGTAAAACAGTGTGGCAATACTTTATTGAAACACAAAAAAGGCAAATAACACACTGAACAGTCCCAGCACAATACCCAAGATGGTGCAAAATTACAGAGTTTCACCCTTCCGCTAACTCGCCGGGATAAGGGCAGCTGTGACTTCAGAGCTTCCAGGGCCGATTACCCCACTTGAGGTAAGGACAATCTTAGGAAGATGACAGTCCACTGCGGTACAAGGCCAGTTGACCGGAGGGTCACAATCTGGCTTCTCCGAACATCTCCATGGAGCCAGGTGACTGGTGGGTCCCATTCCTGGCTTTTACAAATGTATCCATGGGGCTCAGGTGACTGGTGTGTCCAAATCCTGACTACTCCAAATGTATCCATGGTTCATTGATGGTAAAAGGAGAAGATCTGTATTCTTTCAGCCAGGGCCGTGGTCCTCTAAACTGGCATCCTGTAGAATGTCAAATCTGTGCACCTCATGATGCAGCCATGATGCCTTGGCTGCTGTCTTGTAAAGAGTCTCTGGTTCTTTGGATCTCTGAATGTCTTGGCTGTCTGGATGAACAGATGGCTACAGAAGCGCATATACCCTCTTTTTACAGTTAACAACTGTCCTTCAATTCAGCATTCACACGTAAAAGGGAAGAATGATGACGAGATCAACTCGTAGTGTTTGGTTATTTACTCTATTTTCAAAGTTTTTCCTCCTCTCTTTTGCAAGTCAACAAACTAGCTGGCTTGGCGAATGTGTAATCAATAGATCAGCAAACATCATTGTTCAATGACCCTGTATCAGTGTCTTGCAAAGATAGCAGATAATAAGTTGTAGAAGCTGATATAAGATGCAAACATATTAGATATTTATCGATTTACAAATATCAATTTAACCTACAAGAAGAGTCAACATTCCAGACTCTTGACCAACAAGAAAAAAACACAAATTCAAAAGTCAACATATAGATAAAAGTCAATGGCTTCTGGTTTACAGAAAATAGACCTCTGGTTAAGTAAAATGCAGTGTAGTGACAGTGTAGTTTTAGGAGAAGTAGCACTGAGGAGTTGCGACTATAGTTGCATTATAGTAACAATTGCTCAGCGCTACTTCTCCTGGAACTACTCCATCCACAGCAAACTATTGCTTTCCTAAGAAGGTCCGGAAACCAGGAAAAATATGTCAAATATATATTGCAATTGGATTGTTTAAATAAAAATTTTCACTACTCTACTATTCAACCCCTGAGTGCCGAGTTTTTTCTCTCTGTTTATGTTACGGACTGGATCTTTACTCAGGCACCACTACTCTAAAAGAGTGATGTATGGTACTTTTATGTAAGCAGATACATGATCATACAGTTGTTCTCACCTTGCATAGTCATGTCTGTATAATTTCGCCATCATTCCTGCATTGTTAGTAGCTAGTCTATTACATCATCTATTTAGTCTATAGTATTCTATCATCTTAGGGTGATCTATCAAAAAACACTCAGCTCCGATGACGGAATTCTAATTACAGTTGCATCACCTACTTTTATAAATGCTCTCTGTGTAAGGTGTACAGCTTTAGGATTTTTTAGCTTAGTTTCTAAGCATAATGACATGTTTCTAGTTTTTTCAGATATGCCTTGTTCTTGCATTAATAGACAGGATAGTTTGTGCTACATATGTGGAGAAGTCACTTTTGCGTCACAAAGGCAAAACTTGACCACCATGATAAGGATAGCCTACAACCTGTATTTTGGGTGCAGGAGAAAAGTTGGGCTCCACATATATGCTGCAATAGAGGCAATCTATGCAGTCACAATGATTTAGAGCTAGCCAACGAGTCACTCTAACAATTGCTATTTCTGAATGGTGCCCCCCATTAGGAAAGGAGTTTCAAGTAAGAACAAATTACTTTACAGTATTCAAATATTCCATCTGCAATACATCCAGTACCACATACAGAAGAACTGCCAATTCCAAAAGCACCAGAAACATTTTCAGTTGAGTCAAGTGAGGAAGAAGAGGGCACTTGATGCCATGAACCATCTGCCTCTCATGACCCAGGCTTTTTGTCAGCAACCTCAACTAAATCACACCTTATAACACAAACAGAAAAATCTTATTAGAGATTTGGATCCACCCAAGAGTAAGGCTGAGCTTTTAGGGTCAAGGCTACAACAGTGGAATCTCCTAGCGGGCGACGTTCGGATTTCTTTGTTCCGAAACCGTGATAAAGATCTTGTCCAATACTTCTTCATGGAGGGCGATCTTGTGGCATGCAACAACATCAACAGTTTAATGGAAGCTCTGAAGATAAGCCATAATCCAGAGGAATTGAGGCTCTTTATCGATTAGTCCAAAACAAGCTTTAGTCTTGCTGCCAAATGACAATGTGCCACCTTCAATTCCAGTTGGTTATGCAGTCCACAAGAAAGAGACCTATGACAACATGAAACAGATGCTGAGGTGCCAGAACTATAACCAATATTTGTGGCCCGTCTATGGTGACTTAAAGGTGATTGCCCTCTTACATGATATCCAGGGTGGATACACAAAGTACTGCTGCTTTCTGTGTCAGTGAAATAGTCGTGCAAGAGAATATCACTACAATAAGAGACTGGCCTCTTCAACATTCATTTCAGCCAAGAAGTAAAAATGTCCTGCATCCAGCATTTGTTGACCCACTTAAGATTTTGTCACCACCATTGCATATCCAGTTGGGCCTAATGAAGAACTTTGTAAGGGCATGGATAAAAATGCTAAAGCATTCAAGTATCTTCTTGATAAATTCCCAAGGTTGAGGGAAGCAAAGATGACACAAAGGTGTCTTTATTGGACCTCAGATTCATAAGAATCTTCTAGACCAGGAGTTTCTCCTTTTGTTGCAGAGCAAAGAAAAGGCTGCATGGGTAACATTCGTATTAGTGGTAACTCATTTTTGGGATAACTATGAAGAGTTGGTGCAAAATCTCCTCAAAACATAAATAGTTCTTGGCTATAACATGCCCTTAATGATTCATTTCTTACATTCGCATCTAGACTTTTTTCCACCAAACTGCAGAGCAGTGAGCGACAAGCACAGTGAGAGATTTCACCAAGATATTGTGGCTGTGGAGAAAAGATATCAAGGAAAATGGAATCCATGAATGTTTGCATATTACTGTTGGACAATTGTAAGAGATGATCCAATGCAGGAGGACAAGAGACAAGCAAAAAAGAGTTGTCACCGATTAAGGTGCAAATTTTGTAGTGCAATTTCTGTAACTGTTTATAATTCGCTATAGTGTTTAGACAGGTTTTAGTTTTTTGAATTGTTGCTAAGTTTCTTCTAAATAAATATCAGAAAATTG
>VIAB01001360.1:131646-152341 GCA_009801035.1 Oophaga pumilio
AGTAGGGCATTGAGTTGGTTGGGAATTGTTTACTTTTACATACTTTTAGGGCATTGAGTTGGTCGGGAATTGTTTCTTTTAACATATATCACTAAGTTAATTAACTGTACTAATGCTAACATCCATTGTCATGTGAGGATACCAAGACATTAAGGTTTAAAGTTGAGAAAATCACAAAAATAAATGAGTTTCACATCCTGCTGTACCTGCATTTTTTCACCAAAACTGATAGCAGCATTTTTACTGTATTTTTGTACTTACACATTGATTTGTATGGATGAAAAAGCACTGCAAAAATGCTGAAAGAATTCACAAGCTGCCGTTTAAAAAAAAAAACGCATCAGTTTTACAATTCGGTCACGGAAAAAAAACAAGTATGTGCATGAGATTTCTGACATCTCCTAGCTTTTGCTGGTAGTGTTAAAAATAAAAAAACACGGCAAAATGCAATGTGTGAGCATAGCCATATCTTAAAAGATGCCAAAGTTGTTTTTCTTTTCAGGGGAAACATATGTGTTGACTAAACTAGATCTTAAAGAAAAGCAATGTTGCAGGTTGTATGAGCTATTGCAGTGCAGCCCTATACACCGCAATGGCGCTGATGCGGCAATACCACATTCAGCCTGCAGACAAGTGTTTTTGTAAGAAAGTGGCTATGTTTTTCTAATTTTCTAAAGATAGCCCCTTTCCACTACCCTATATGCAATTGATCTGCAAGCTGTCTTCACTCTTCACTCAATCGGTAGAAGGAAGGTAAAGAAATAAAATCTGCAGAGTTTATAATACAGAGTAAAATAACATTTATAGTGTTTCATTCAATTAGGAAGCATCATAAACTAGAAGGTGCAATCACATTAGCCATCAATCTTCCCTAATTTAGAGAGTATACAGTGTAAAACGCACCCAGGCTGAGAGAGATTTGTGACTACAGAGTGTAAAATTTAACAGATGCTACAATATTTAGATGCCTTCTGGCACTTGCAGTTTCACTGAACTGCTAGAATTAGGAAAATGTGAAAGTCCTCATGGGGGGAGGCTGAAGCAACCCTTCGTCAGAAATTTTGAAAGCCCTGCAGCCCGGCTTAAATTCTGATCGGGACTCTAACTGCATGGATTTTTTTCTTCATAGGTTTGTACTGCAAAATCCAATGCCCAGTGGTCATACTGAAAAGTTTTGGTTATTACCAAAATCATAATATGGTCTCAGTTTTCTGTACATGCCAAATTAATCATGTGTCTGATCAGCAGCCATCACCCCCTATTGATGACCCTCAGGTTCTCTTTACCAAGTGGATCCGTCCTACAGTAGTCTATTGCTAACATGCTTAGATGCACCTAATGACCCTGCCTAATAAAGCATCTTTCATACAGCTTGTGTAGCACATTTTAGCTGCGCTATGTTGAAGTTCCCACTGATACTCACTGGTGCCCTCTTAGGTGATGGCTGTATAGTGTATCCTCACCCCCATATTCTTATCCGGGCTAGCTTTGACTATGTTGCCTTATTCTTTGTCACATTCCTCCCTCCTTAACTATGAAACGGTCGTTGCAACCAGCGAGTACTCAGTTCTATGTTTCTATGTTTTTCAAACTAATTTCTACCTGTGCCACCAAGAAAATCCATTGCTGGGCATCCACCACACACAGAATTCCTCGTGACACCAAATTTCTAACTGCAGTTATCGTGTAAAGAGGGTACTATAGGTAAAATTTGAAAAATAATTTAAAGGTTGTACTTAAACCCCTGTCACAAGGGTGTTACGTCCCACCCGGAGTTAGTCGGTCATGTCGGGTAATGAATCACAGGTCATCTTTAGAGATTTGTGTCCCATATTAAATGGCTTTAGTTTCTTCTGGTGCTGAAGAGGTTAACAACCCTTTCTATGCTGGTTAGAAACATACAACTCCATTTCATCTGCTTCTGATCTGGTCATTGCCTCTTCCTATGTAAACTGGTCAGACCTTCTTGTCCCTGCCGGTGAAAGATTCGTCTTCCTCTACTGTGTGTGAAAGCTAAGTGGTTGGAGTAGAGTTGTTATAGTAGTGTTCTGTGGTTTGCTGTAGTACGTGTGTGTTTATCTGTTGGTCCCTGTTCCCATTTAGTTTATTCCTCCCTGCCCTTATCGTCCTCCCTGTTATTGGTTATTGCGTTTGTATGATGGAGGTTTTCTGTTATCCCTGTTTTGTCTTTGTGTCTGGTTTACATTACATTTCTGTGCCTGCCTCATGGGGTGGGGAGGGGACAGATCAGGGTTTAACAGGAGCATAGTAAGGTCGGAGACTCGGGCCTCTCCACCATCAAGAGTACCCCCGGGATAGGGATAGTTAGGGTTCCAGTTCCAGGGACAGTTGGAGGCCCCCATTCCTTACTGAAGATCATCACAGCGTGACAACCCCATTCCCTTTATCCTCTCCCTTCTCTTGGTTGCACTAGTTGTGACTAGTTGTGCCATGATTTCTTGATTTCTCAAAAAGTGTTGCATCTTGATCCATTTTTGCTTTGATTGTAATAAAAATTGCAAAGTTTGAGAAAAAACAAAACATAAAACTTTGACTTGTTAGTGAGAATCTGCCCCTGTGTTTCTGCACCCAGATCTCTACTGATCAAAGCATCTGACCTATCATTATAACATATTGAGAGTTTTATGACAGTGGAGTTACCATTTACTCTTTATTCTTAAAGAGATTATCCCATAAACAATGTATGTCACCTATCCATTGGATAGGACAAATTTTATGATTGCTGTAGGTCTTTCCGCGAAGCATGAAGGGCTCAAAGTGTCCTGTGGTATGTTCACACGTTGAGTATTTTGTCAGTATTTTATATCAATATTTGCAAGCCAAAAACCAAGAATGGAACAGAGGAAAAGTATAATAGAAACATGTCACCACTTCTGTATTTATCACCCACACCTGGTTTTAGTTTACAAATACTGGTGTACAATACTAACCAAATACTGAACGTGAATGTGAATGTGGCCTATTTCTGTTACTGAGCTGTGAAATGGCCTCACTATCCAGATTCACTACACAATGGCTGCTGCATTCCCCGCACCTGCTTTTATACAGTCTAAGATAGCTGCTCCTGATTGGATGTGCTATATCATGTGATGTGACAGCATTTATGGGGAAGCTTCTCTGGCTGATGCAATCTTCTCCTTTGTGGAAAATGTCGGTGGACTTTTTTTTTACAATTCACGAATTGCAAATTGTTTTAATTCTCCAGATCCAGCAAACTTCCTAAAATTCAACACAAATTTGATTAGTGTTGAATTGATTCGCTCATCTCTAGCGGTTGTACATGCTCACTATTGCTTCATTCATATGGGGAACTTTGGACCCCCTGTTCTTGGGATTGGTCGGGGTCTCTAATCTGTTTTCTGTATGAGTGATATATGCTGTTTATGGGACTTCCCTAATAATGGGGGTCTCAGTGACCATAGGGTGGCATGCCGAGTTCTTTGAAACAGACACCCCATTTAATATATATATTAAAAAATAAAATTGCTTTCTTATTGCATATTTCTCCTTCAGTTACCGCAATCGCCAGTTCATTTATTGCTAAAATTCTCTTATCTTTGCTGCAGTCTTGAGAAATGTTCCCATTATGTTGTGATATATGGAAGAAAGAGAAGCTGCGATTCTAGAAAATGCAGCCATAGACCTGCTGGTACTTTGGTATATTGCAAACATTTGCACCGAACATAAGCAAGAAGTCTTTATGTTCCTCACACAACGGAGTGTAATGTATCCTGTGATGTACGACTTGTCATAAGCCAGGACTGAGCTTCGCTCCTTCTCCAGGAAGGTCTGTGGCTGAAGCCATACTAAATGTTATCTGCTGTATCCAGTACCCGCTCCTTTACCCATGATCGAAGGAAATTCCTTGGTTATTTGTCTTATTTTGGGATATGCTTATCTGCCTCCTTTTTTTAGAAACGATAAGAGGATTTACAGACCAGAAACATGGAGTCTCCATTGAGGCCCTTCCAATGTTATCCAGTGATTAACCACCGGATACATAATAAATGTGTGGGGGAGGGCCAGGGCCATAGTCGTGGCTGATTGTAAATGCTTTAACGCGCCCTGGTCTCCCGCCACATGAATACAATGTCCCTTTAGTCAGCGTACCTGTCTCTCTGCTTCATGCACCCTCAGGGTCCCCTCTGGTCAGCTGCGGGTTCACTCCTGCCTTTTGTACGCAAATGAGAGACAGAGTCCAGTTACAACTTTAAACAAACAGATTTACTTATATCCATACGCAGCATGTCCAGTTCAGTTACAGCCTTGACATGGGATTCCACACAGTACATTTCCTTCACTTTCTCTGTGATTCTCCTCACATCACCAGGCATGCTCCCAGGTCGTACCGTCTTGTCCGGTACCACAACATCCTCCCTGTCCGGCTTTACTACATTCAGGATTTCCCCTGTCCGTTTCGCCCCCGACATAAGGGCATCTGCCAACGTAGAAAACCAACACATCTTGGAGCAGCCTGCCTTTCAATTCTGCTGTGACTTCAGCTGTAACTTCTCCTGTGGCCTTTCCTATAACTTCTGACCCCCACAGACCCTGGACGTCTGGGCTCTTAGCTTAAACGTTGCGGGGTTGCTGTGCTGCCCGGGCTCTAAAGCCCACCTGAGCTGTCTGGGCGCCCTGGCCCTACTGACTACAATTAAGGAAAAACTCCTGTTTATCCACAGCTGAACCCTCCCACGTTAACTATTTACTATACTATGTATGCTAATGTGTCCCCATCTAGTGGACTAACTTTGGTACTACACTTTCCCTACAACATCTACTGTATATTTATATACATTACACTTTACAACATACATACACATAGCAGCATTAGATAAATATATATACATACAAATTAACGTACAAGACCATATCTACATGAGGAAAGGGAGTGGAGCATCGCACGGTCCCAGTACACCCCTTACAAATGTACGATTACTGGGGGCCCCACGGCCACGGCTGGAAACCCCATTTTGCTAAAGTTTGAATGGACCTCCGGTTTGGCTTGTGCTCTGCCACTCCATTCAGCATCTATGGATCTATCTGAGCTTGTTCTTGGCTATCTTTGGTCCTATCTTTGATACTGGCCATGTTAGGTTGAGTCCAAGTCGATTCCATACCCCCTCCTGCACCATCATTTGCTGACTTGGAAGTATATTTGGGTTGTGTGTAAAGATGAGGTATCCTGGTATCAAGCACTAAAAAGCTTCAAGGAGCACTGCACCATTTATATATGGATTGGAAAAAAAAATAAAGATCCTGGCTGCAAAGTCAATAAGATGTCAGGAAAGGCACAACTGGCGTTTTCCTGAATCTTCTTCCTACAGCTAAAATTATCCAGCTATGCTGGTACCTGAAAGGTGCCATGTGCACTCGCCCAACTAAGGCTAAGTTCACACTAGGCATTTTTTCAGCTTTTTTTTCTGCAGGAAAGAAGAAGCAGGAGAAAGCAGGTTTTGCTTGGTTTTTCTTGCATTGTTTTCCTGAGTTTTTTTTATGCGTTTTTTCTTCGGTTTTGTCATGCTACGTTTGTCTCTTGTGCATGCTGATAAAGTTTAGTGCAAAAAAAATAAATCTCATTCTTCTTAATCAGCTTCTGGCACAAAACACGCTGCAAAACCTGATACCTGCGTTTTTTTATGTGTATTTTCAGTGTTTTTTCACCACCCATTATTTTCAATGGGTGAAAAATGCTGAAAAAAAACTGAAAAAAAGCTGAAAGAAGTGACATTCTCCACTGAGCAAAAAAAAACCATGCAAAGCACAAAATGCTGATGATGAAAAAAACCAAGCTGTGTGCATGAGATTTCTGAAATCTCAGAGACTTTGCTGGTAATTTAAAACGCAGCTGAAAATTTGCATAAAAACTGCACTTAAAAAACGCCTAGAGTGAACATAGCCATATGCCACGTTCACATATTCAGTAATTTACGCCATTATTTGTAAGCCAAAATCAGGAGAAGAACAATCAGAGGAAAAGTATAAGAAACCCGTCACCACTTCTGTATTTTTCACTCTCTCCTTGTTTTGGTTTACAAATACTGATGTAAAATACTGAACGTGTGAACATGGCCTTAGGTGGATTATGTTATTGACACTCCGATCAAACTCTGATCCGTGTTTGATCAGTGTCAGTTTAGTGTGATCTGATTATCTCGGATGAGAGAATTGTACCACAGGTGCGGAGAAGATGAACAACATTTCTCCATCTTCTTCATTGTGTCACTGTGGAAATCACACTGCACTCCGATGTCATCCAAGTGCAGTCTGATGATTTCCACCCCCCATAGACTTCTATGATTGTGGAGCCTACTGAAACAGACTAAGGGACCTTATTAAACGCTTAGGAAGCCTTTACAGGTGTTTATTGTTAATTATTCAAATTTACTGAGATAATGACTTTTGGGTTTTCATTGGCTGTAAGCCATAATCATCAACATTAACAGATCACTCTGTGTGTAATGTCTCTACATAATATATGTGATTCACTTTTTGTATTGAAGAACTGAAATAAATTAACTTTTTGACTATACTCTAATTTTGTGAGAAGCTCCTGTATATAGTATCCATTAAAATCAATGGATACTTTGTGTAATGGATGGATATGTTGGGTTCTCCAGAGGGATAATACGCTCCCTCTTATAATTCCAGAACGAGGGACTCCCCACTGTTAATTCCTTAATAGGGGATTTGAAAATGGGATTTCTAAACCAGAAGTTGAGAATAAGGGGCAGAAAAAAGGTAAATGTAACTTTTTTATTTATTTAAACGGGCTCATAAGATATTTAGAGAAGCACAAAGGAGTTTATGAATACATTGTAACACATTAATCTTCAAAATTGTTCTTATTTAAGTCCTAATGTAAATGTTAATAAATTTAGATTTATTTTCTCATCCTCTGTATTTGGAGAGAGTTTCAGATCTGATATAGATTCTTTTTTTTGTCTATATTTCCTTTTGCTAAATTTACATTTTTATGTTTTTCCTCTCTGGCTATTAGCCTAGCGAGCAAGCGCTTTATTGAAGCTGTTAATTATTTTGCACATAATGGTTTTTCATGTCAGACGAGTGCAAAAAAAAAAAGTGTGTTAATTATTTAATAAAACACATTCCTTTAAACACAGTAGTTAATCCCTACACTGCCAAAGGGACCTGGAGCACATTACTCTGTGTGTAATGGAATCGTTCTCTCTTGGGTTTAGGAAACCTTTTCTTCGGGTGGAACAATTATCAAAAATAAAAAAAATCCCGAAACATAAATTGAGAGCTATTGTTTTTATAACGTAGAGAAATGTAAATGCTTAATGCAAAATAATAATATAAGGGCTCATTCAGACTAGCATATACTACTTTAGGTCTCTTTAAGGCCGGGTGCCCATGATCCGGAACTAGCAGCGCTTTGGACGCCCGCATGTTCACTACTTCCATAGCCCTGCCGTCTATTGGACACAGGTGAATCCGCATGTGATCGCTGAACCGTGCAGATTTACTGCATCCAATACATTCTATTGGTGAAATTTCTCTTGCAGAGACAAGCATCTCCGCAAGAGAAATTGACATGCTGCGGTCTGGAAAGACGCGCCACATGTCAGTGTCTGCGGGTGAGCCGCAGGCGTCTGTGGACTCATAGTGGGATTTCTTGAAAATCTGACAGCTGCGGGCTGCAATCCTCAGCTGTTAGCTTTATCATAGCTGGTTATAGGGAATAGAAGTGTCCCCATGCAGTATTTTTTTAATTATTTAAATAAATCATTTAAAAAAACGGCGTGCGTCTCCCCCATTTTCAATAACCAGCTAAGGTAAAGCAGACAGCCAGAGGCTGGTATTCTCATACTCGTAAGGGGCCATGGATATTGTCCCCTCCAGCCTAAAAATAGCAGCCCGCATTTGCCCAGAAAAGGTACATCTATTCTGGCACTTTGCCCGACTCTTCCTGCTTGCCCTGTGGCAGTAGCTAGTGGCGTTCATATTTGTGGGGTTGATGTAACCTTTGTTTTGTCTGGTGACATCAAGCCCACAGATTAGTAATGGAGAGGCGTCTATAAGACATCCATCCATTACTAATCCTATAGTTATATAAACACACAGTCAAAATAAAGTCTTTTATTTGAAATAAAAACAAAATACACTTTTTTTTTCATTTAAAAATAACAAACACAGTTATACTCACCTAAAGCCCATTCCATTGAAGCCCTCGTATCCTGTAATAAAACAAAAATAAAAGCAACCATAGCCTTCACCTGTTTGTTGTTCTGTCCCACGCCATAATCTATGTTTGGGGGATAAATAGTTTTCAACCTGGACGGTGCCAAGATGCTACCATCCAGGCTGAGAACCACTGGTGAATAAGCTTCTGCGAGCGCAGCCTCAGTGACTAGTAGTGATGTCATCAAGGTTACCTCAGGTCACTGAGGCTGCGTTCCCAGCTGGGCCTCTGAACTGCGGTGACCGCAGCACCGAGAGAAAAAGTCTGACTGTGCAGCACTCAGTTCAATGAGTTCACCGCAGTTCACCATGAGAAATTTCAGGAACTGTGAAAGAGCCCTTAAGGCCGGGATCACACATGCGAGGAAATGTATTTCTATGCAGCCGCTCGCTCCACTCCCGAGTGCCGGCGCCAGAGCTGGGATTTCACATGCGAGTGTCGGACGATTTCCTCGCATGTGTGATCCCGGCCTAATGCCTATTCCGGATCAGACTCGCCCATTATAAGCCAATGGGTGGATTAGGATAAAAAGTGGCTCATATACGGGTTACCGTGCATTTTTCACTGTTCCATTATAATAATAAAGGTACGAAATTGTATTTGAGCGTTTATTATTTTCACTAAATTCTTCATGCAAAAAGCAGACAGACGAATTGCACATGGATGTAAAAAAAGGGACACAAGGGTGGATGCAGACGATAATACAGTTGAAAAATCGATTTTTCAGGATGAAAAACTGCCATTTTTGCGTATGTTTATCTGAACCCGGACTGTTTTTTGTATTCAATCCGTGTCCATATTTTACGGCCATGCGACATCTATATTTATACATTAGCACTTTAAAATGTACATGGCCAAACACATTTTACTAGATAAATAATGGCAATGTATCCATAAAAATCAGATGCTATCAGATGGGATACGATTTTATTTTTTGCACACCCATAGACAGATATAGACGAGTCTCATCCGAGATATTGCACGCTGTCAATTTTGCTCGGTCCATATGAAAAAACTCATCTGAACTGACCTATTGCATTCCAGTGGTCTGTGTGCTGCCGAGCGTTTCTTTGGACAGCACGTCTGTACAATACGCTAATCTGAATGAGCCCTTATAAAGGGGACTTGTGGTTGACCTTGCCCTGACATGGGGCATAAAGGTAACATTTCATGTGTAATTACTAGTACAGGCTGCCTCTCATTATGGCATCATCATGATCAGTTACTTTATTCTTTTCTCTATATTGTGTTATTTATTCTGTATTATGTTCATTGTGCAGTAAAAATGATTCTTTCCCCATTTTCTGAGATCTTTTATTTTTCCATCGATGGTGAGGTACGAGGACTTGTTTATTGTCCGGTGAGCTGTAGTCTTTATTGATGCTATTTAGGTGCCTTTTTTTATTGCTTTTTATTGCATTTTTTTGATGGAGGTGCGGTGTCTGAAAAACAGTAGTTATGGAATTTTGATTTTTTTTTCTTTGCATAATTTATTTTGTGGGTTAAATAATTGTATATTTTCATACGTCGGACTTTTACAGATGCGGGGATAGGATTTACAGTATGAAGGACAGAATATTAAAAAAGTTTTGTAACATTTTTAATACTGTTTAATTACATGTATAGATATAAATCCAAGAGTTTGTCCTGCGCTCCAGGAAGATGGTGGTGAGTCATTGGCTCAGTGCTGAATTTAATGAGTTGAGAACTTTTCCTAGTGCGCCCCAGCATTCTCATATTAGGGGGGGTCCCGGCGACTGTATCCTGACTTCATACTTTTATAGCTGACTGACGTAACATCAATCAATGCGTGTGAGCGGGGGATGAGCTTACTGTCCTTCAGTACATGTGTAATCCGCGCTATACCCCAGCTTCTGTAAAGAACTGCGCTTTCTTCCTTTATGTCCCCCCCATTACTTATGTCTCTGGAAGGATGATATTTTATGGAGCATGATATCGCTGCAATATAATCTTTCAGTGCCTGTCTTTGTGAGAATAAAGGAAAACTTGCTGTGACTTTACACAATAAGTTACTTTCTCAGCTGGAAGAGTAGACTTTTCTCTGAATGGCATAATAGGAAGGGAAAGAAAGAACTGATACATTGAATTCACGCTGCCAAGTTTTAAAGGGGAAATTCAACTAAAATCTGTTTTTGAGGCATGTTAGATTGAGGGTTCCTGAGCTCAGACGTCCTCTGATGAAAAGCCATGGTGGCCCAAGAAGCCGAGGGTGGTGAAGCAGTTAATGGCTGGAGCCCTGAGGGATGAGGGAAGTTTAGAAGTTAATGGCTCATGGTCTATGATAGTGAAGAGATTGATAGGACCATGGTGGGTGTCAGAGGTGATCTAGAGCAGTGTAGAGATACAATGTAACATCCCTGGTGGTGAAGAGCAGGGTAGAGATACAATGTAACATCCCTGGTGGTGAAGAGCAGTGTAGAGATACAATGTAACATCCCTGGTGGTGAAGAGCAGTGTAGAGATACAATGTAACATCCCTGGTGGTCTAGAGTAGATGTATAATGTAGGATTCCTTGTGGTCTTCAGCAGTGTAGAGGTGTAATGTAACATTCCTGTGGTTTTGAGCAGTGTAGTGATATAATGTAAGATCTCTGGTGGTCCAGATAAGTGTAAAGGTATAACATAACATCCCTGGTGGTCTTGAGCAGTGTGGAGGTATAATAAAGCATCCCTGGTTGTCTAGAGAAGAGTAGAAGTATAATGTAGGATTCCTGGTGGTCTTCAGCAGTGTAGAGGCATGACATAACATTCCTGGTGGTCTTCAGCAGTGTAGAGGTATGACATAACATTCCTGGTGGTCTTCAGCAGTGTAGAGGCATAATGTAACATTCCTGGATGTCTAGAGAAGTGTAGAGGTATAATGTACCACCCCTGGTGGTCTAGAGTGGTGTATCATAGAATCATAAAATGTTAGAGTTGGAAGGGACCTCCAGGGTCATCGTGTCCAACCCCTTCTCCATGCTGGAGTCACTAACCCATCTCAGACAGATATCTGTCCAGCCTCTGTTTGAAGACTTCCATTGAAGGAGAACTCACCACCTCTCGTGGCTGCCTGTCCCACTCATTGATCACCCTGTCACACTGGTGATCTAGAGCAGCCACCGTTTCACTCTACGATTAGTCATATCTCTTCATGTTGGCGCTGCCCGATTGGTAAAAGGGAGTGTAGAGGGTCTGCAGGGCCATCAGGGAAGTTTGGGAGACACATGTGGAATCTGGAACTTTGAATGTCAGAAAGAACTAAAATTTGTCCCAGTCTTCCGGAAGACGGTAACTCGAGGATTTACCATATTATTCTGTGTTGTATGTTTCTCTTTGTGCAGCCAGTAGAGGTTCAGTATCCGCTGGATAATAAATACATTTCTTAAGGCGAGATAGTAAAAAAATAAAGTGTATTGTATTGTAGGACTCCACGCTGTATGCACAAAACAGCATTAACTCAGTAGATTTGTAGGCTGCTGGGAAAATAAGCCAAAAAGCAAATATCATATAAATATTCCCGGAGCAATTCTTTAGGGAATGCGGTTCCTTGCAGCGCACTATCTAAATTGGATGTCTCCATGAAAGGCCGGATGAATAAGTAAAATCATATTATCAGCGGCTATAGCTTGTACAGTTAAAGATGTCATTTTTTTTTAGGTGGTGATGTTGAAAGAATAACGTTTACAGCTGTCTCCAGATTCAGGAGTAACCGCATCCCGGGCCAAATATATATTCTTAATCACTGGATTATACCAGTTGGCGGCACCACCTGGGACCCTGTCTTTGCAAAAAGCACTTTTATCATGATGAAATGTTTTATCTATCCGGAACATCCTGTATTTGAAAACCCCATAAGAAGCCGTGTGTGGGATTTATCTGTGTTTATATGAGAAGAAAGGAACAAAAAGGAACATATAAAGGAATCGGAATGAGGATTTCACTAAACAAACATAAAAAGGGCCAAATAGATGAACGTTGAAATAAAGAGCATAAATTTCATTGTAAATGGTTAAATTAAAGGGGTTCTTCTTATGACTTTAAAGAATGTCTTTGAGACTCGGTGATGGATTTGTAATGAATGGGATAAGGTGTTATATGAGCATGCTCGGGTGGTAACAAAGTATCTTCGGCGCGCTCGAATACTATGTTCGACTCCTCGCGGCGGTTCGACAGGCATTCTCTACATGTGATGTCGCTGTCGAGCAGCCGCGATACATGCAGCCGCGGGGAGTCGAACATAGTATTCGAGCAAGCCGAAGATAATCTATTACCACCCGAGCACCCGAGCATGCTCATATAACACCTTATCACAGCACGTTCGCTCGTCATCAATAGTAATTAAAACTTGCTTTGTAATTTTTCTAAAAACAGGATTGAGAGGTAGAAGACGTTCTTATGTGAAGAATCACACTTATTAGCTAAAAAATTACTTTATCACCTTTTTAATTCACTGCTTCCAACAAATATGGCCATTGGCAAGTAGTTAATAAACTAATTATTCCTCCCCCTACCTAGAAAAAAGTCCCAGCATCAACTTAAAAGACGTAGACACCTTTTGGGGATAGTTTTATTTTTAATTTAAATGCATGTGTTTTGTGGGAAAAATCATTGTTGCAAATGGGTTTTATTAAATATTTTGCACCTTTTGGCGTTTACGGGCTTTTTATTTTCCACTGCGTTGCTGACACCTGAATGAGTTAAAGGGTCCAATCAGATAAAACTATTAACCTACAGATATAGGGTTAAAGGGGGCGTTCACTACAGTCCACACCTTCTAAATTCCTAAGTTTCTACCTAATAAATAATAACACTTAGGCTACGTTCCCACCATGAGCATTTTGTGTGTTTGGTGCATTTTTGTGTCAAAAACCCAGCAACTTAAAGTTCCAGAAAAGTGAATGGGATTTATAGAAATCTAGTGCGCACTGTGCTTCTTTTTTACTCAGGGTAAACTGATTTGCGTTGCGTATTTCAAATCTGCATCAGTTTCTCTTGCGGGTACGTTGATTTTTCTTTGCGGATTTTCACTATAGACTTACATTAGATATGAAAATCCGCAGGCAAAAAACACAAATACACTTTTAGTGCGTGCGAAAACGCATCAAAAATGTATGTAATATGCACCTAACTATATAACTAAAGTTTTGTCATAGTCAAATAATGTGACGTTTCAATAATAAGGCAGTTTTATTTAAAGCATGACGCACCAAAAACAGCCAAAAAAAGGCAGCATCAAAAATTCGATAAAAACGCCTGATAAAAAAGTGCCCACAAAAACACAATGAAAAACAGCAAGTAACCTAGTTTAAATAATGGGAGCAGAAATTCTGCAGCCTCCAAAACTCGCCAAAAGCTCCTAGTGGAAACATAGCCTTATACTCCCCTCCGCCGTGGCGAGTCAGCGCTGGCCTCGCTCTCCTTGCCTTCGGACAAATCAAGACATCCCGAGGAAGTGACAGAGTAGCTGCAGCTCTGATGTCAATTATGTCCGTAGGAGAGCTCTGATTGGCTGCAAGGTTTCACTTTATGTCACACAATCCCCTGGAGAATCAGGGCCATTACTACTGGAACAGCACCGGCACCGGAGGGGAGTATAAATGTTATTTTACTGGGGCTAAACCTAGGTATTCCGAAGGGATTATCTAAGTAGCAGATGACCTCTTTAATCTGCAGGTTAATAGCGTTATGGGGGTGCCAGGCTGCTGTACTGAAAGTGCGGCATCCAGGAGAAAATGAACTTTAATGTGCCACCTGCTTTCAGCCATGTAGGCGTGCCAACGCATCTTAAGTCAATGGCTGTAAGCACACCCAGGCACTTTGAGTGACAGTTCGCTCTGCAGTGCATCAGTGAAAAGCCGGCTGTCAGTTAAAGTGTCAGGCAGTATAGTGAGCAGTGACTGTAGCCGTGTCGAAAGAAACGCCTCTATGACTGAAATGGTGGCTCCCAGGAACAATAAAAGATCATTTTCACCAGGGTGCCGTACTTTCAGTACAGCAGCCAGGCACCTTCATAATGCTGGAGATTAACTCTATATCGGCAGGTTAATAGCTGGGAGTGCCTCTATGACTGAAAGCCGGCGGCTACCGGGAGCAAAGTTAATTTTCTCCTAGGGGCCGCACTTTTATAATCCTATTAACCTGCTGATTCACCGCATATCTGCAGGGTGATAGCGTTATCGGACATGACAGTCGGCTCGCTTTGACCGTTCTTTCTATCTTTTATCACTGCTTTGCTTATTTATGACCATAATGTTCAACTCATCTTTCATTTGTAATAAATCTGCTGAGAGGAGCTCAGAAAATACAGATAGAGCCAAATTGAATAGATTTATACTACGGTATTTAAGTATTGCTATATTCAACTCAAAATGATAAATAGGTAAGGAGGGAATAGAATAAAAATGAATGAAAGAAGGAAACAAAGGAATGGAAGAAAGAAGGGAAAGAATAAAGGAAAAAGATTTCTCCCATGACCATTTTACTTAAGTATTATCCTGGGATCTGTACGGGCCGAGCGCAGTCCGCTCTTATGGCTGTTATCCAGCATCGTTCAATATTTTCTTTTACTGTTCCCACAGCTGCAGTTAGTAAGGAATTACAGCCGCTTTCCCCCTATCTGGATGTATATCACATCTTATATTGATTGCAACAGATTACACCTGAATTGGAAGATTTTATAGCAAACTTAATTGGAAATGAGTAATGTGAAACTGCAAAAAAAAATGTGTATTAGGATTAGGAAAATGACCTGTCGGGTCAAACGGATTCACTATTATTACCGGGTTAAAAAGGGTGTGATGAAGAGCGAGTTTATCTCATGTGACAGCTGAGGCTGGCACATCGCTCACAGTCGCTGGACACTGCGCTTTCTGACTTCATCAGTTCGGGGATCTCATAATAATTGGCTACGAGCGGTATGTTCTATGTATTCTCATTTCTCCTGAACCCGGCACAGTATTCTAGAATAATGGTGGCATTGTAGCAGAACTGCGTGTCCCAGGGGTCACCCTCAGCCATCAATCGAACCAACGTGTCGCTTTGCTTTTATTGATAACCCATAGTCTAGTAGGAAATCAATTCAATTGTACAGCAGGATGGGTAAAAACGTGAGTGTGAGCGGTGTGCGAGAACCCAGCCGAAATGCCGATACATAAGATGCATAATATATAAGAAATGGCTAATGATTCATTGCAAATGTATAAAACCAATCAAGGGAATTCTTCCACGGACATGTAAATAACATTTATATAACCATTAGATTCTGATAAAATCTGAAAATTTTAGAGATAAGCAGGAAAACACAGTCTGTGCTAATCTCTTCCTGCAGGAGCAGTATGCCACCCTGCCGCCTTTCCATGCACTAATGAACTTGCATATAGTACTCCCTCTCTCTATAAGAAGAAGTTCTTCAGCAGCTGCAGTGTGCAATGTACAGTTCTGTGCTTATGAACATCAGAATGCGGCCTGCTGCCGATCTTCTTTTCCATCCATGAAAATCCATCCAGGAAACTACTCTGCAGCAACAATGGGATTCTTTTACATGGGGAATAGAGCTGTATAATAGCAGTTATATTGTTACACATAGGGGCAGTATTAGGCTAGAGTCACACAAGCGATGATTCTCTCTTCTGAGGGGACACTGTTCTACAGACAAATTGGTTCAGAGACAAAATCAGTTGAACATAACAAATGTTGTGGTGCTGAAAATGAATATGAAGTTTACATTTGCTGATTGGCTCTAATTTTCAAGATCCAGAGGAGGTTGTAATCACTTTTAACACCTTTCCTGCAGACTTACAAAAAAATTGTTATTATTTCATCATCATTATTAAATTGTTAGTAGCTCGTCTATTACATCATCTATTTAATCTATTGAGTCTTCAGTCCTCTATCATCTCAGGGCGACCAATCAATAAAACCAATTCAGCTCTGATGACGTCATCCTAATTACTGTTGTATCATCTGCTTTTATAAATGCTCTCTGTGTAAGGTATACAGTTTTAGGGTTTCTTAGCATATTGACACTTTTATATACAGTACAGACCAAAAGTTTGGACACACCTTCTCATTCAAAGATATTTCTGTATTTTCATGACTATGAAAATTGTAGAATCACACTGAAGGCATCAAAACTATGAATTAACACATGTGGAATTATACATTACACTTTACAAAAAAGTGTGAAACAACTGAAAATATGTCTTATATTCTAGGTTCTTCAAAGTAGCCACCTTTTGCTTTGATGACTGCTTTGCACGCAGAAAAGGTGAACGGATGGACTCTACATGCCTGGTTCCCACCGTGAAGCATGGAGGAGGCGGTGTGATGGTGTGGGGGTGCTTTGCTGGTGACACTGTTGGGGATTTATTCAAAATTGAGGCGGTGAGCGGTCCAGCTCACCCCAAACCATCTCGATTGGGTTCAGGTCTGGTGACTGTGGAGGCCAGGTCATCTGGCGTAGCACCCCAACACTCTCCTTCTTGGTCCAATAGCCTTTACACAGCCTGGAGGTGTGTTTGGGGTCATTGTTCTGTTGAAAAATAAATGATGGTCCAACTAAACGCAAACCGGATGGAATAGCATGCTGCTGCAAGATGCTGTGGTAGCCATGCTGGTTCACTATGCCTTCAATTTTGAATAAATCCCCAACAGTGTCACCAGCAAAGCACCCCCACACCATCACACCTCCTCCTCCATGCTTCACGGTGGGAACCAGGCATGTAGAGTCCATCCGTTCACCTTTTCTGCGTGCAAAACAGTAATCAAAGCAAAAGGTGGCTACTTTGAAAAACCTAGAATATAAGACATATTTTCAGTTGTTTCACACTTTTTTGTAAAGTGTAATGTATAATTCCACATGTGTTAATTCATAGTTCTGATGCCTTCAGTGTGATTCTACAATTTTCATAGTCGTGAAAATACAGAAAAATCGTTGAATGAAAAGGTGTGTCCAAACTTTTGGTCTGTACTGTATATTTTTTTCAAATATGCCTCGTTCTTGCAGTAACAAAGTGTATAGTTTTTGCTACATATGGTGAAAAGTACATCACAAAAGCGAAACTTGACTACCATGATAAGGAAAGCCTACAACCTGTATTTTGGCTGCAGAATGGGAGAGATCAGGTCAAGAGTTGGGCTCCTCACATATGCAGCAATAGATGTACATCACATCTTACCCAGTGGTTGCATGAGAACAGGCAATCTTGCTATTTCTGCATGGTGCCCCCATTAGGAAAGGCGTTTCAAGGAAGAAGTGGACTTCACAGTATCCGAACATTCCACCTGCAATACTCCCAATACCACATACAGAAGAACTGCCGGTTCCAAAAACACCAGAAACATTTTCAGTTGAGTCAAGTGATGAAGAAGAGGACGCTTGGTGCCATGAAGCATCTTCCTCCCACGACCCGGACTTTCTGTCAGCAACCTCAACGGAACCACATCTTATAACACAAAGGAAACGGAACCATCTTGTTAGAGATTTGGATCTGCCCAAGAGTAAGGCTGAGCTCTTAGGTTCCCCGCTACAGCAGCCAAATCTCCTAGCGGGCAATGTTTGGATTTCTTTGTTCCGCAACCGTGATAAAGATCTTGTCCGATACTTCTTGATGGAGAGCGATCTTGTAGCATGCAACAACATCAACAGTTTAATGGAATCTCTGAAGATAAATGATAATCCGGAGGATTGGAGGCTCTTCATCGATTAGTCCAAAACAAGTCTAAAAACCGTCATGCTGCATAATAGTAATACGCTACCTTCAATTCCAGTTGGTTACGCCGTCCACATGAAAGAAAACCAACACAACATGAAACAGCTATTGAGGCGCCTGAACTATGACCAACATTTGTGGCCCGGTGACTTAGGGTGGTTGTCCTCTTACTTGGTCTACAGGTTGGATACACAAAGTACTGCTGCTTTCTGTGTGAGTGGGATAGTGGTACAAGAGAACATCACTACAATAAGAGACTGGTCTCCGACATTCACTTCAGCCAGAGAGTAATAATGTCCGGCATCCAGCACTTGTTGACCCACATAAGATTTTGTTATCACCGTTGCATATCAAGTTTGGTCTAGAGAAGAACTTTGTATAGGCAATTGTATAAAATGAAAAAGTATTCAAGTATCTTATTGATAAATTTCCAAGGTTGAGTGAAGCAAAGATAAAGGAAAGAGTCTTTATTGGACCTCAGATTTGTAAGCTTGAATGCGTGAATGCAATCCGATATTCACAGAAACTTGCAGCTTGCTGTAACTTTTTCTCATGTTGCATCGGAATTAGAAGTCATAGCTATGCACTGACCCATAGTATAATAATTGTCTGAGTGCTATCCCACAAAAACATTGGATAGCATTGGATGTGTGAGCGAGCCCTCATAATAGTTATATTCTTGTACATAGGGGCAGTATTATAGTAGTTATATTTTTGTACATAGGAGCAGTCAGTATTATAGTAGTTTATATTATTTTATATATGTGGCTGTATAGTAGTTATATTCTTGTACTAATACTGTCCTTTTCCTTTTTCACCCTGCTATTTGCAAATTTATTTAAAAATTACACGACATAGCAGCGAGCGCGGAACAATGCTTCTTTAAGGATCTTTTCTTTGTCCTAAGTCATGATAGGAGTGACATTAAATTCGGTTCATAAACTCTCAGTTTTAGGCTATGTTGCCATGAATGTATTTACTGTGAACCGCAGAGGTCCTACAATGATTTCTGCAGTGGTATCTGCAAGAAAACGGCAGGGAAGCTGCACATTTGACCCTTTGCATAGCAACGAGTGAAACGGATATATCCACAGCATAAATTGATATATTTCTCAGCATGTGCATTAGATCTCTTAGAAATGAATGCACTTTGCTGACGTTGTAAATTTCAGCAGATTTTCCACAAGCAAATACGCAGCAGAAAATCCAGAGTGTTTTCGCTGTGTGAGAACGTAGCTTTAAAGTGTTTTTAGCATTTACTATTGATGTGAAAATAAATAGTGTCGAGTTTTGCCATTTAAAATTGCATTGTGATAAATCAGATACAATTTTTCTTATTTCTGTTTTTTTTTTTTTTATTCCGCGTGAGGATTTTTATAGCCGACGATATCCATTCTCCCTGGTGTTCCCAGTTATTAGTTTTTCGGAAGCTTCCTTCCGTCACTTGCGTGCGTGGTGTGATGATGATGAACCTTGCTAAAAATCTCATCTCACTTTTAACTTAATTATAAAATGACAGCGGCAGACATAAATATACTTCTAGTTACCGAATCAGCATGAAACAGGATAAAGTCTTTCAAGGAGGCTTGTGCGATCTGTCATAAAGAGGAGTATTTAACGGAAAGCTGTATAATTATAAAAAGTTGTTTTTTTTTCGCAGCGCCGGGAGCGTAGGAGTATGGAAGACAGTCATGTAACGTATGGATTTAACAAAGTACAGGCGTCACCTGGAGGGAAACTCGTGCAAATAGATGTGACGACCTGACTTTTAATTGGCAACTGAGCCATAATCTTCATTTTGGCCAATGGTAAGAAAAAATAAATAAATAAAAAAACCAAGAAGCCTGAAGACCGGCTTGGAAGCTGCTGGAATCTCGGAGATTAATAGCATCAATGGAATCTCTTAGTTGAAGCCTGTGTCCTGTATCAGAACTATGAGATTGATAACGCTCCGTGTTATCAATCTCACAGCGGTAAACGCGACTTCTGTTCTCTCATGAAGAATGAATCAAATTAAATACGGTGACAAAGAATGGATTAAGTAGGGCGAAGCAAGTGAAGAATAGCCGATGAAGCCGAGCTTCCCGGAGATAATCCCAAAATGCTTTATTAGACATTTGCTTCAACACCTGAAAGATCAAAGACTCCCAAGATTCCAGAACAGGCGGGATAATTGTAATTAATCGTTGTTTTAATTAATCTGAAAAAGTGCGGCGGGCGGGAGATTGGGCAGTGAAAATGTGGGATTATTGCAAGTGGCCGCTTTGCATTGTTAAAGGGTTGTTAGGATTGGAGATCTTGGAAACCGGATCACTTTTCTCCATTGATCGTGTTGCAGCTCAGATACACTGAAATGAGTCAATAAGACTAGAAAAAAAAAAATGGATGTGAGGATCAGGATGCACGTTTTCTGATTAGCTGGGGGTGAAGTACATGTTTCACACTCGGGGCGTCACAATATTGTTGTCCGGGTTGCACCGATGTGTTCTATCCGTATTGTTTTCACAGATAAAACATGTATCCATTATAATCTATGGAGCTATTCACGGTTTGTGGTTTTTTTTCCCGGACCGTATGTCTGTGCAAACCTCATAGACATGTCCGTTTTTTTTTTTTTGTATCACCAATGAAAAGAGTCAAATCTATGGGTGAGCGAAAAACATGTACGGCACACGGATGGCATCCGTATTTATAGGATAGGAGAAGCTTTGTAGTTTAATTATTCATCCGTGACAAACACTGATGGTAAAAACGG
>VIAB01001361.1:79156-89488 GCA_009801035.1 Oophaga pumilio
AGGTGTATATAAGTCAATGTTAATTGACATTAGTACACCAGCCAACATCTTCTCTTTCAATATAGAGCACTACATCTGTAAATTCATGAATGAAATGAATCAATTAAATGTAGCTCCACAACACTAGCAGATCTCACGCAGCCCCATATAAAGACACTGCCACCACCATGTTTCACTGTAGGCAATATGCATTTTCCTAAATAAATTTTTCTAAATGCATGATATCCACAGTGAAATATAGTGGTGGCAGTGTCCTTATGTGTGGCTGTATGATTGCTGCTGGTGTCGGGGAGCTACAATTCATTGACGGTATCATGAATTCACAGGTGTACTGCTCCATATTTAAATAAAAGATGGTACCATCACTCTGTGCCCCTGTACACGTCCACTTTTCTAACATGACAATGATCCAAAACACACATCTGTTGCATTTCTGAAGAACAGGTGAAACTGTCTCCTGATCTAAACCCAAGCGAAACACCTATGGGGAATTATGAAGTGACAAGTTGACATCACTCTCCATCCAGCATCCAGGCTCTAAAAGAGGTCATTCTTGAAGATTGAAAATATAGATATGTCTCCAATTTGTTAATTTCATGCTTAGAAGAATTGGTGCTATCCTTACAAATCATGGATGTCATAAAAAATCCTACATGTAATAGTTTTTGATGTGGGGTGTATTTATTTTTACATCAACTAGTTTGAGTAAAACTGAAGATTTTGTAATGAAAGTTATAAAGAGGGTATGGAAAGTATTTAGACCCCTTTAAATTTTTCACTCTTCGTTTCATTTGGTAAATTCAAAAAAGTTCATTTTTTTTATCAATAATGTACACTCTGCATCCCATCTTGAATGAAAAAACAGAAATGTAGAAATTTTTGCAAATTTATTAAAAAAGAAAAACTAAAATATCACATGGTCATAAGTCTTCAGACTCTGCTCAGACACTCATATTTAAGTCACATGCTGTCCATTTCCTTGTTATCCTCTTTGAGATGGTTCTACTCCTTCATTGGAGTCCAGCTGTGTTTAATGAAACTGATAGGACTTGACTTGTAAAGGCACACACTGTCTATATAAGATCTCACAGTGCATGTCAGATCAAATGAGAATCATGAGGTCAAAGGAACTGGCCAAGGAGCTCAGAGACAGAATTGGCAAGGCACGCATCTGGCCAAGGTTACAAAAGAATTTCTGCAGTACTCAAGGTTCCTAAGAGCACAGTGGCCTCCATAATCCTTAAATGGAAGAAGTTTGGGACCACCAGAAATCTTCCTAGACCTGGCCGTCCTGGCAAATTGAGCTGTTGAGGGAGAAGAGCCTCCGTGAGAGAGGTAAAGAAGAACCCCAAGATCACTGTGGCTGAGCTCCACAGATGCAGTAGAAGATGGGAGAAAGTTCCACAAAGTCAAGTATCACTGCAGCCCTCCACCAGTTGGGCCTTTATGGCAGAGTGGCCCGATGGAAGCCTCTCCTCAGTGCCAAACATATAAAAGCCTGCATAGAGTTTGCTAAAAACACATGAAGGATTCCCAGACTATGAGAAATAAGATTCTCTGGTCTGAAGAGATGAAGATAGAACTTTTTGGTGATAATTCTAAGCGGTATGTGTGGAGAAAACCAGGCACTGCTCATCACCTGTGCAATACAATCCCAACAGTGAAACATGGTGGTGGCAGCATCATGCTATGGGGGTGTTTTTCAGCTGCAGGGACAGGACGACTGGTTGCAATTGAAGGAAACATGAATGCGGCCAAGTACAGAGATATCCTGGATGAAAACCTCTTCCAGAGTGCTCTGGTCCTCAGACTTGGCCGAAGGTTCACCTCCCAACAAGACAATGACCCTAAGCACACAGCTAAAATAAGAAAGGAGTGGCTTCAGAACAACTCTGTAATCATTCTTGACTGGACCAGCCAGAGCCCTGACCTAAACCCAATTGAGCATCTCTGGAGAGACCTGAAAATGGCTGTCCACCAAGGTTCACCATCCAACCTGATGGAACTGGAGAGGATCTGCAAGGAAGAATGGCATAGGATCCCCAAATCCAGGTGTGCAAAACTTGTAGCATCATTCCCAAGAATACTCATGGCTGTAATAGCTCAAAAGGGTGCTTCTACTCAATTTTGAGCAAAGGGTCTGAATACTTAGCAGCAATGAAACAGAGTGAAAAATTTAAAGGGGTCCGAATACTTTCCATACCCACTGTATTATTAACCTGACTTTCATGTTATGGGTTAAAAAGTGTTCTATGAAACTCGAGCCTTGTTAAAAATTTGGATTTGTTTTCGTATTCAATAAGATATTGCTTAAAATGTTACTTTTCAAAGAGGGCGTGTTCATTTATCCTGAGCACTGTACATAATTACTAAATAAAGGTTAAAAAAACAGAATAAATAAAACAAACAAGATCCAAAGAAGAGGTCATACTGCGCTTTGATCAGACCTTTTTCCTTACCATTCCTCCCAAGTTCAACTCCAATGCAAATAAACATCTAAGCTTGTAAATATAATTGTTACTTTTCTTTATAATTAGTGTGAAGAATTTGACATAGGCAGAATGGTGGCTAGGTGGATAGAACCACTACTTTAATGCTCTAGGCTCCTGAGTTCAAATTCTACCAAGGACAACATCTGCATGATCTTCTTGTGTTTTCACCCCGCACCCCAAGGAATGAAGGGGAGTTTAGTTGGCGCCAGGAGCGTAGCTACCGGGGGGGGGGGGGGGGTACGATTGCCCCTGGCTCCTTGCTCTGAAGGACCCATGACTAGAGTGCACCACCTGAGTTGTAATCAGGGTTACCGGTTAGGGGCCCACTCAGATTTTTCACCCTCCCTTAGCTGAACCCCTAACTATGCCTCTGGTTGGCACTATATTAGCAAGGGAATATATAAATAAGGGAGTTATATCATGTAAATATGCATTTAGTCAAAATGAACTCTACAAATTTTGAAGTATACACCGCTTTTGCAAAAAAAGGCTGGGGCTACATGGCGACTTTGGCAGCTACATAGGTTGCACAACCAAAGTTCACTGTGCGCCACTGCTACAATGCTGCATAGTGCAAGGTCAGGTTGTGACTCACAATTCACCATGACAAGCAACTTACAAAAAATGTAACCGATTCCAATTTTTTCATTATGCTAGGATGTAGCAGTGGCATGCAGCATTCTTTGGCAATGTGTCTTATGCTGTGACCAAAGTCACCGTGCAACCCCAGCCTAGAAGAGAAGACTATCAAATTCCCTTCTTGTTCTATGTACACATCAGTAAAATACACTTTATGACAGCATGTAGTCCCCCTTTGTTACATCAAAAACAGGCCATTTTTAGTGGCTGACCAGGAGCATTAAACTTATTACAATGTTTTATTCTAAAACAGCAAATGACGATTGTGCATTTGGAGTAAGGCAAGATTACTCTATATTGGCAACTCTTGTGTTGCCCCCATTATAAGCCACGTTGCCTTTTAGCCTCAAGTTGTATTTTTACGATTTCTCTCCTGTAATTAACAGACACTTCTAGAGGTAGCATTGGTGACTGTTCTAGAGATTTCACTACACAGTGTTTGCATTGTCCTTCATTGTGTAATGGTTGTCCTTGGCTGAATACCCAAATCTCAATTAACGTGACACTAATTAGCTTTGTGACATTTGCAAAATTTTAATTAAATAAAAATCTCAATTGAGCCTTGTAGTGTGATAAAAATACTTAAAAGAGAATAAATACATCCTTCTGGACTCCAACCAAAACGTTAATAGGCTGCGTGCATGGCACTTGTGGGGATTGGACTTGTGGAAAAATAAGGGCATGTTCACGACTCTGCACAAAAACCTTTAGGGCTAGTAACTTAAAATGTTGATCTATATTTATATCTGGATATGTAATTGTTACATTTGTCCTACAGAATAATAGTTTTAAGTTACCTTCTAAGCTTCACTTACATGAAATGTCCAACATTTTCAAAAAATGATCAATTAAAATAATAAACTATACTATCAAGGCAAAATGTATGATCTAGGTATCCACAGTGTGATAGTCTATGCATTTACCCATAAGAGTACATACAGTATTTTAGAGTCAGCTCATTTGGCCGTTATGGGGTCTTTGGAATGAAGAGGTCCCCTTCCATGACAGTTGCATTCTTCAATGTATTTCATTGGACTGTGGCAACAGAACATGATGTCGCTCCCTATACATATTAGACTAATATTAGACTAATGTTGGCCGAACACGCAGACAACAACAAGTCCATCTGCCATATTGGAGAGCCCTGGACAATTGTTTATCAGGGAAGTTAAGGTTCCAAAGATTTGTTCAATTTTGGTCTGTCGATCTTTTTGTTCTCCTGGAAATAAGTCACTGCCAGAGAGGTCTGGCAGCAGCTTTCTCATAGAGAACCCAGGATTGCTCGGCAGAGTGAGCACTCGTATATGGGAGAGACGGCCGAGATAACCGCCATCGTTTGGTATAGTTTCGATTCTCTATAATAACATACCAATATGACAATGCCATTTTTCTTCAGATATTTACAGTAATCATGCTTATAATCTCCCTTGGCCTAGAGTTGATCACTCTTACATAGCCGATAAGGTTGAAAAAAAAAAAAAGAGACAGGTCCATAAAGCTGAACCTATATTCAAATATACTCTTCCTCTGATTTTGTCAGAAGAGGCCAGCAATCTCATGAATATATGGGGTCGTCATTGCTCCCCTGACCTTGTACTTATTTTGTGAACAGGTCTACAAGACCAAGAAGTCATTATATCAAGTTAGAAAATACAAAGGTAGCTTCCTCAGAATTTTAAGAGGTAACATCCTTTCGTAATACTTGTCAAGAGTTCATACAGTATCATACCCACTTTATCTGAGGGCCAAACCACTCCCAGCATCTCCAAGGGATTTAATTAACATTATTTGCTTTTAGCAGAGATCTTTCTTAACCTGCTGAGCAGCTGTTTGACTTCATGGAATGGACGCTTGCTGTTTGTCATCACAAAAGAACTTTCTGGTTCAGCAAAACAGGAAGTCTGGTGTGCACAGGAATGATCTGCTCCACTGAGCACCGTTCTCAAAACATTGATTTACATAAAGATTTTGATAAAGGAAAATATGGTAAGGCCTTGCTTCTCTTTTAATGTCTTCTTCCAAATTTATCTTTGGAAATATTTATACCTTACAAAGATTAGTCAGAAGCAAAAATCATTAATTATGTCAGGGAGAGAATAAAGGCTTCACACTAAATACATAACAGGGCCATGAAAGTCACAGTGACCCTGTGTAATACATATCACAGAGGAAATTGAATAAAGCGGTGAAGAGAACAGTAAATATTCACACACAAAATTCAGGAACTTCTGCTCTACATAATGGCTTGTGACAAGGCCTCTCTGTGAGGGCTGAGGGCAGAATTTCTCATTGAAGACTACATAATGTTATAATGAAACCAATCAGACTCCAGCTATCACTTACATCGTGGGCTCAGAAATGAGAATTTGCTACTGACCATAAGAAATTAGTAAATTAATATATACCATTTCAAAGCCACGACGGTTGCATCAATGCTGGATCCATTTTTTTAACATTCAAGTCTATGGAAAACGATTCTGTTAAATAGGCATCCAATGTTCTCCCATTTGAAATGGATCTGTTTTTTGCTTACTGGATCTGTTTCAAATAGAAGAAAACAGTTGGCTATTCAATGAATCCATTTTCCATAGACTTCAGCGTTAAAAAGATGGATCTAGTCGAAGTCAGTTTTTTTAGCCAGTCAAAAAAGTTGTGTCTGCACAACTTTTTTGTCAACGGATTGATGCAGGATGTCTTATGGTAATGAATGATCACTGGACATGTGAACATAGCCTTAGGGTACCGTCAAACTTAGCGACGCAACAGCGATCCCGACAACGATACTACCTGGCAGGGATCGTTGCTGCGTCGCTTTGTGGTCTCTTGTGAGATGCCAAACAGTAAGATCTTCCCAACAACGCAGCAACGATCGGCGACCCGTAAAGACCTGTGTAACGATGTGTCTCCTATGTGTCTCAGTGCTGAGATCGTTGGTAAAAGGTGTAAACACACTGATGCATGCTACCCAACTGAGATCGTTGGTAAAAGGTGTCAAACACACTGATGCATGCTACCCAGCGGGATCTCAACGACCAAAGAAAGGTCCAGGCATTTCCGACACGACCAGCGATCTCACAGCAGGGGCCTGATCACTGGTACGGGTCAAACATAGCGAGATCGCTGCGGAGGTCGCTGTTGTGTCACAAAACTTGTGACTCAGCAGCGATCTCGCTTAGTGTGACGGGGGCTTTAGAGAAAAGGTTGTTGAAGCAAGTACACCAAATTGTGCTCATTCTGTAACATATACTGACTCCCAGGCAAAATAGATGGTATGGCCAAATAAGTCCAAATAAATGGGCCAACCTACACATTTCCCATTAGGGCTCATGATCAGTCTTGGCAAGTCAAGTCTATGGATGTGAGAAAAGGCTATCCATGTGCCCTAGACCAACATTCACTTCTACGTGCAGCTTCACTTTTATGGGCAAGCAGCACATCTCTTGACGCAAAGTCAACAGCCTCAGAGACATGCATGAGGCTGTTGAGTTTGGTCTACGAGACCAGCGGCCGGTCTGAACATTGAGGTCTGTACTTAGAGCATGAATGTTGGATGTTAGTATTCTGATTCCATATTCTACAGCAGTGTTTCTCAAATTCCAGTCCACATGGCTCCCAACAGATCGTGTTTTCAGGATTTCTTCAGTATTGCAGGTGATGGAATTATCATCAAGGCCTTAGATATTACCCCAGCATCTCTCACCTGTGCGATACTGGGGGAAACCTGAAAACATGATTTGTTGTGGGCCGTGAGGACTGGAGTTTGGGAAACACTGTTCTACAGGGACCCAGAGATATTGAGGACACTTTATATAGTAAAAAATGCTTATTTTCTACAGGATAGCATAATGAAAAATGACCTAAACAATGTCCTGTATTCTTTAAAGTCTACTTTAAGCATTTAGGCTAATTTTGCAATGTGAATATGATGTTTTTCCTAATATGAGAAGGAACTGCACCTTTAAACTGGTCCAGGCAGCAGACTGTGTACACATCATTTTGCATACGTCTGCTCAGCACAAACGAGGCAAGACACGTTATTAGCCCTGACTGGTGCAACAGCACAGCTTGTCATATCGTGTTATAGTCCTAGAGGCCAACACAAATCCTAAGCGCACAGCTCAACTGACTGGTTGTAAGCTTTATTAACCCTTATATAAGCAGGTTCTTGTAAGCATGCAGGATGTACAGGGATACCGTATCCATTTATATCAATTTCATCCAATCCAAACGCACAGCTAAGGTTCTGGTCGCATCTCTTTTTTTTTTTTTTCTTCTTATATCAGATGTGCACATCAGTAGTGTTCCCCAACATATTCCTCCAGGGAATGCTATTGCTTGGGAAAAAAACTACTACACAGACATTCATTTGTCCCTGTATCATAGAAAAGCATAATATTTGCTTTACCATACAGTGAGTAAAAAGATATACCGCCCCAATGTGTGCCAGAAGGACACTAGTAGCTGCATGCATGGCGGCCTATGGACCTGCCGGAGGTTTGTATTGGAGAGCATCCATAGATGTAGCTTAAAATGAGATGTGAATGTTATAAACATAAAGATGCAAAAATATACAAGTAAATGTTAAGCACACACATTTCTCAGAACTCTAAAGGCTACAATAGCTGGTAGCAGAAAACACCACGTTATTAAAATGCGTCAGTGTCACTTTAACTGCTGACAGCTTTTAGTAGACGGTTAATTTTTAGCCTTTTTTATGCTTTCTCCATCTGTTGGTTTCTCAGGCACAACCCTTGACCTTTAGGGACCTTATGTTCTGTCGGAACAAAAATAAACTTTTCAGGTGCACGTAACTAGGATGCAAATTCTCAGCCTTGTCGTTGTGACGTCAATTCACCCAGCATTTTTGTTTTTATTTGTTTTTTTTTTGTTATAACTCCTATTCTGATTCATTTGCAATCAATTCCTTATGCCCCCACCTTCTTGCCAGTGATGAAGCGGTTAATGACAGCGCATCTGCTAAAACGCTCCCTTTCAAATTACATTCTCCAACGCAGGCTTGTGTCTTTAAGAGACAAATGAAATATTAATAGAGAGAATATTTGCAGATCTGTCTCTTAAATGACAGTACAGAGGGGGGTTTAAACCTGCCTCCGGCGAGCCGCAGGGCCCTTCCAATCCATTTAATGCGAGAATTCTTTTTCTCTGTCTGACAGAAGCGCTGCTCCTTTCTCCGGTTCTGTAATGCTGACTTTGCTTCTGTATCCGTCGATAAAGAAGGGGTTAAATAGAAGAAACTTGTTTGTCTCACAAACACTGTTTCACCTTTCACATTTGATACTGATTCTCCCTGTCATTGTGCAATCACACAGCAGAACGCTGATCTGCGTAATACATACCAAAACCATACTTTAGAGCCTCGGCCAAAACTTGTGATTTGCTTCTACGCAAGCCATGGAATGGAGCCACTAAATTAGGCCCAAATTCAGAACCAATTATACTACATGAGACAAGTTTGTGAGAGCATAGAAAATCGATGATGGGATACAGAACATTCTCCAATGGCTAAAATTCTATTTCATATCTTTAAGATATATTGGATTTCAGATGCTTCCCGATTCATCAATATACAGATGCCCAACCAGCTCGGTGGAGGAATAAAGGCATACCATACATAAGTGACATTTAATTAAACAGAAGCCGCTCCTCTCCGTTGAACAGAGCAATACAGAAATGAATTTGGCCGCACAGATTTGCAGATGATGATTTATATATAATTTAAATACGGCTCCTGCCGTGCAGTCAGCCGCATGAATCGGGATAGATATGCCGGAGAGGTAGTTTATTACTCTGAATTGCGTGGTTGGTTCATGTGGTGGTTAGGGGGTTAAACCTGCCTGACCACGGTTTATCAAAGCTTCTGATTAGATCACAATAAAAACAAATGATTAATTTAGCCTTTGCCAAGGAACATGAGAATGATAGACGTGCCATGTGAGAGTAACAGTCTTATCGGAAACACGTTCATTTGCTTCCGTGGGCAGCGGACCCTTGGATTTGTACTCGTTGGGTGCATTTACACTGGCAAAATGAGGGAGTTAGAGGAGTTTAATGGCCCTTTTAAACAGGTGTACCTCACTTACACGCGCACAGAATAGGACTGTTAATACAGTTAAATATCATCGTTCTCGTCAGCACTTGTTGTCCTGTTCACACAGGACGATGTGCTGCAGAGAATGATTATTTTAAGCAAGCTTAAAAAATTATTTCACCCAAAGAATGAGAATTTTCAACAGGAATGCTATTTCCCAATTATCACTTAGTGTAGATGCGACATTAGTAACAACACAGGTGAAAGATCGTCGTCTACCAATGCTACATCAAAGTGTAATGCAAGCGAATGGGGTCATATTGCAACCAACTGTCGCGATCCATTTTTGGATTCCTGGCAGCTCTGGTTCCACTGTAATTTAAATGTAGCTTTTTTCCTTTCAGACCAGCAGGGGTTAACGTCAGTTTTCCTTCCTGGCAGCTTGCTGCAGCTGCTGAGTTGCTACGTTAGCTGATGAGGGTGGTGACCACTCCCACCATCCTGTAAATGGTGGCAGTTGTTCCTTTTTATGCTGCGTATACTGATCTGCAATATGTGTAAATTTCTCTTGTGGGTACGCTGAGTTTTATGTGCTGATTTTCCACATAGAATTGCATTAGATATAGAAAATACACAGATAAACAAACTCATGTAATCTGCACATGACTATCAATAATGTTTTGTCAAAGCCAAATACCATGAAGTATCAAAAAGCAGAAGCAACTGTACTTAAAACATGGTAAAAAAAAAAAATAGGGTCAAAAACATGATTAAAATGCGCTCAAATACGCAATGAAAAAAGAAAAAAAACAAGTAACATCATTTACCTAAATGCTACGCAAAATTTGCAATATCAAAAACTCACCAGATAGTCATGAGGAGCACAGAGTCTTTAAAGAATGGCATTATAGCCTAAGGTTAATGGATGAGACTAAGTAGAGATGAGCGAATCTTTTGAAATTTGAAGACTTCACCGAATTTTCCCCAAAAATTAGATTTGCGGTGAATAAATTAGTGCAAATTACAATGCTGGAAAGCTTGTAATTGGTCAGAAAATACACTGGGGAACAGACAGAGACCCTCATAGAATCATAGAATGTTAGAGTTGGAATGCAGGATTCACTAAACCATCTCAGACAGATGTCTGTCCAG
>VIAB01001361.1:192238-202245 GCA_009801035.1 Oophaga pumilio
GTCACGATCCACATTTGGATCTGTGGCAGATCTCTCTCTACATATTGAAACCTTTTTCCTGTCTGGCCAGTGGGGGTTAATCCCAGTCTTTGCCTCCGGTGGCCGCTGGTGGAATTGCATGACTGATTACTTGTCAGGAGTAGGTGGCGACCACTCCCACTTCCTTTATAAGGTCTCCTGAGTTGTCAGCTGGTATTGGTAATATTACCCCCAAGTTAAGGAAAGACAGGTTCTCCCTTAGCCTTAGGGGCAGTTCAGGGGCCCAGGTTCCTCGTCCCTTGTATTTCTTCAACTGCCCCGTGACATCAGGTTGGCAGTGTTCTCAGCTTGGTATGCAGATGCTGCAAATTACAGTTGTTATGTCTGAAAGACTTTCAGAAAAAAATTGCCATACTGGGGAACAATGCACCCTTGGCCTGTTATCTAGCCGAGTGGGGGGCTCTGTGGAACAGTTGACCGAGCTCTCCTTCTGGTCAAACCACTACATCTTCTTGCCTGTTTTCGTGCTATGGATCCATCCCTCTCTGCACTGCTGTGCTCGCTATGCATGCCACTGTGCCAGGTTGGATCATCGACCACGTTGTCTTTCAATTCATCAATCTGATCCTCCTTCTGAGTTGCGATTTTAGGCTGACCAGATGGCAACCGTGCGTCATTATTATCTTCCACCACTTCAGACATGAATTGACCTTCCCCAATGTGGCTTTCTTCTGGCTTTGGGTGCTCAAATGTTTGTGCATCACTGCACTTCACCTCCTCATGACCCTCTTTAATAGTGCATGGTGAGAGGCCAGAATAATTACAAGGAATCGTAAACAGTTCCTCTGAGTGGCCAGCGGTCATATGTCTCCTGGGACTCTTGATGGGGGGAGGAAGGCGGACCAGCCTCTTGGCTACTGAGACTGGACCGTGAAGAAGACTTGGTGGTGCTGCTTGTCAACACACTGGAGCCTTTGTCTGCATTCCAACTCACAACATCCTCGCACTTGTCTGGGTTCGACAGTGGTGTAGCGCGCAGACCGAATTTTGACAGGAAGCTAGAACAAGATAAAGTCACCTTCTGATCTGTCACATGGACTTGGTGGGCACCACCACATCCACTTCCCTGTTCCTTAACGTCACCCTTTCCCATATTGAATGCATTATGAAAAGAAAATTTCCTGACTTTATTTTTGACAAGTACCCTCACTGAGGTGTTATGTTCCTATCCAACTAACTACTTAACTACCCAACCTAACTACCCTGTATCTAGCAATGTGTGGGTAATTTTTTTAGCTATCAACTTTATTACACATGGCAACAGGAGACTCAGGAAAATTACTAGTAAATAGTGACCTTTGCGTATCTCAGCAGGCTTTGCGCCAGTCACACAACTGCTTGATAAATATACGCTATTTATGTAACCAATAGCAGAGTCATTTTTTTGTTATATCGCCTTCATGACACGCCATCAGCAGACTCAGGGAAATTACTGGTAAATAGTGACATTTGCGTATCTCAGCAGTTTTTTCGCTAGTCGCGCAACTACTAGATAAATATATGCTGTTTATTTAACCAATAGCAGAGCAATTTTTTTGTTATATCACCTTTATGACACACACTAACAGCAGACTCAGGGAAATTACTGGTAAATAGTGACGTTTGCACTATCTCAGCAGTTTTTGCACCAGTCACATAACTGCTAGATAAATATACGCAATTTATTTAATCAATAGCAGAGTAATTTTTTGTTATATCACTTTTATTTCACATGCCAACAGCAGACTCCATGAAATTACTGGTAAATAGTGACGTTTGCGTATCTCAGCAGGTTTTGCGCCAGTCGCACAACAGCTAGATAAATATATGTTATTTCAGCAATAGGCAAGGAATATTATTTAGCTCTAAAAAAATGTTTAGTATATGCTGGTACTGAGGAATATTATTTTGCTCTAAAAAGAGCTGTTTTGTATATTATGGTGCTGGATATGAAACCCTGCCTCTCCCTAATTCCTACACTATACACAATGCAACCTAGCAGAGATCTGCAGCATGTACTTGCAATACTAACACCCTGCCTGCCTTTCCCTCTCCTCGTATTAAATCTCTATGTACACTATCACAACCTAACAGATAACTAATCTTCACCCTCAGTAGCTCTTAAAACAACTTTTTCGACTCAGAAACTCTAACTATACGCTGCTTTCACTCTCCCTACGCTCACACTATGCTCTCACTATGCTCTCACTATGCTGTTTCTGCATGTAATATGTGCAATATGTTACAGCTTAAATATCCCCTATGATGCTGTAAGGACAGCCAATCACAGGAATACCACCCCAAAGATGGCAACGGCATTACTGTTATTGGTAAGTAAGCCCAGCATTGGCTGCAAATAAAGCGCCAAACATGCTGGGCGCGTCACTCAAACATACTGAGGCGAATAGCTAATTACCAGTGGAGTAGAGTACCATTCGTTCGCGTAACGAATAGTGCTGAAAGTATTCACTCATCACTAACTGTTGCTTATAATCTATTCTTACAATGGTACGCTTGTCTCCTTCCCACCTGTTTTTACAGATGTTTCCCCCTTCCGTGTTTCCCATGTTTCTTTTTCCATTTTCCCTCCTACCCTAATAAAATTTAATCCCCTTCCTTTTTTCCCCCATCCCTCCCCCATTCTTATCCCTAATCTTCCCCTTCTTTCCTTTCTTTAAGATAAATGTTTTTAAGGTTAATATTCCTTTGAGTGTATTGTATTCCCCTTCCCCTTGAACATTTCAATAAAAATAGTTTGACAAAATTTCAAAATGTCCCTTAGGCTCTATTCACGTTTATACCACTCAATAATGTTGTCCATCGCATTTCTATATGAGATTCTAGTATGGCGCCATACAGCTTGATGATTCTGGTGAGCCATAATAAGACTACTGTGTAGACAGATTTAATCGGTTTCCATAATATGTTAGACGTGCATATTATAGTTCTGTATATACCCTATAAACAAGGTTTCTTAATAAAGCAAATATAAAGGGCTTGGGCAATATATGGCACTGTCATTAAAGGCGTTTTATGAACAAGATGCATCTTTATAAAAGGTAGCAAGATTATTCCACCAGGTCTGGTTTCGGAAACTCCAAAATTAGCTGATAGAGAAGGACCACCCATATACATCTGGAATTATATTGCTCCCAAGGCCTTCATTTTAAGGGCTGGCTGTTACCAACCACTTTATACAGAGCCAAGCCGTCGACCAGAATGGCTGGGAGCCAAGGTTTCTCAGTAGTTATTCTCTAAAGGTACTGCCACACTTAGCAATCGTACCAGCGATCAAGACAACGACTTAACCTGGCGAGATTGCTAGTGCGATCGCTATGTGATCGCTAGTTAGATTCCAAACACAACTCATCAGCGATCTGTGATTCCAAACACAACTCATCAGCGATCTGTATAACGACCTCTGCGGTCGTTGGGAAAACCTAGTCCCACCTGCGACGCTGGTAAAGTCGTTCATAAAGGGTGTCACACTCAGCGATTCAGGCTCACCAGCGGGACACCAACGACCAAAAAACGGCTCAGAACGTTCATGAGCGATCAGCGACATCTCAGCAGGGGCCACATCGCTGCTACATGTCACACACAGCTAAGTCGCTAACGAGATCGCTACTGCATCATAAATGGTGACGCAGAAGCGATCTCGTTAGCGATCTCGCTAGCGATCTCGCTTAGTGTCGCATACCCTTTAGACATAGTCCCACTTATTATATCTCACCAAGACATTGCTTCCACAAATGTATTTACACATTGGAAAAAGAGAAGCAGAAAATTAATAAGTACAAATAAATAATGTATGCTACTGTAACAAGGGCAACCGGGGTGGTAGTCCTGACCAAGTTCACCCAAAAACACAGTCCACAGACACCCCGGCACCTTGCACATGAAACACATTACTGAAACAGCTCTTCCCCACAGGTTACCTTTTCTTCCTCCGGCTACAGTAGACCAGGCAATTAAAGTCCAAGAACACAGCTGTGGTCCAACAGGGAATAACTTTTAATAAAATGATGAGAAGAAACACAACACTGGCTTCCTGCTCTCTCACTGACAGTGTCCACGGCCTTACCCACAACGGCCGCGGTAGCCGAGTTCAAACAGTTGTCCACATGCTGGGATCTGGATGCTTATAGTCCCTTCAGCGGGGGCCCTTCTGCAGTCCGGGGGCCCATGTTGTGATGCTTAGGTCCTTGAGTCCGCGGCAGCAAATCTTCTCCCCTCCCTCTGGGCCAAAGTGCCCGGGTTTCTGACTGGGAGCAGCCGCGTCCTCCTTTCTGCTGCTGACCCAGCCCACCAACTTAACTAGTTGCTTTCCCTAAGGGTGTGTTTCCACCATCAGTATTCTGTCAGTAATTGCTGCGTGTTTTACTCTGTGCGCTGGCGCAGCATCAAACACGCAGCGTCCAGATGTTACAGCATAGTGGAAGGGATTTCAAGAAATCCCGTCTCCACTATACGTAAAAACACGCAGGCGGAAGACCTGCGTTAACGGACATGCTGCGCGTCTTTTCAGATTGCAGCGCTGCGGTGATTCTGGATGTGTTCAATGAGCTCATCCGGATTCACCGCGCATTCACAAGGGGGCGGTGCTTTGGGCGGAGCGGACTTTCCGCTCCATCCAAAGCGTTGTGTTTCCTGATGGTGGAAACACAGCCTAACTCTACACATAACACACATTGCACATTAGACATAAGACAGTACATACATTTCAATAGTGAACATTAGGGCCAGACAAGCACAGCACAATGCAATCAGAACACATAACATATATTACAGTAATGGACAGCATACAAGGTAAACATAGAAACACATTTCACATTACAGAAATCGTAAGAAGGGCCACATAGGTCCCGTGTGGGGAAGGGGCAAATAAGGGTTCCTGCCAACTCCTTACACTACACTGATGAGCAAAACAGTAACAATGTTTTGAACTTTGGACTTTCAGGCTCCTTATCTCCCCGTCTCACAATCATCTTTGTTATCTCATGCATAAATTTGATTTGCAACTATTTAGCATATGATTAGTTATGCAGATTCTTGTCATGTCACTGTATTGTTAGGGTTTTATTCCTAAAAATATAAATTTCAATTTTTATTATTTTGGTAGTATTTTGTAAAACACCTTTGGCAAACACTGCCTGAATCATTCTGTGCATACTCTCAATCAAATTCAAGCATGTCTCAACCTAAACCTGATTCCAGGTCCCTTCTACACGTTCCCAAAGTTGGTGCATACTGGTACACTCGCTTAGGTATATATACAGCTTTTTCTTCAACTCTAAGTCTGGGAAAGGTGGGGCCATTCCAGTACCTCTACTTCATTGTCATTGAACCATTTCTTCTCCAATCTCGACTTATGCTTCATGTTGTCCTGCTGAAACACTATGTCGTCCTTTCCATACCCATAGTACTCGAGTGTATGAACCACCTCGTCTTGCAGGATGCTCACATATAGCTCAGTATTGAGGCCACCATTGATCCTGGTCAAGTATCCAATGCCTTTGGCTGTGAAAACAACCTCATATCATCAGGCTTCCTCCAAAGATACTTGACAGTTCCTTCAATTTTTCGATCAGTAGCCCCCTTTTCCTTTGGTTCTTTTCCTAGCCTATTGACTTTCATCTCATCGCTCCAAATCACCCGTTTTCAATCTTCTATTGTCCACCTTTCATACTTTTTGCAAGCTTGAGCTGACGCTTCTTATAATGATATTGCAGTTGAGGCTTCTTCAACTTTTTTCGGGCCACCATTCCAGACTTGTATAACGTGCATTGCACGGTATTTGCAAACCACTTCCACTGCTGTGTTTGTTGCTCCAGAACTGATAGACCTTGCGATGAGTCAATTTGTTGTCTCTGATATTTTGCCTGGACATCCATCTCTTGGCTTTTGAATGGTTGGACAGACTTCATTTTATACTTTCATGGCACCTACTTGATGCAGTTTGGCAATTTTCTTGACAGAGAGACCGTTGTCGAGCTGGATGATGATTCTCTTTTCTTGCGAAATCTTACACTACACTGCTCTTTGATTCGAACCAGTGACCTTTCTCTTGGGATTCAACCTAGTAACAGACTGAGCTATTAGGGAATGTGAGAACAGGTTGTATTTTGTAGTATATAAGAAGAAAAAGATTTTTGCACCATCGGAAGCAAAACAGTAACAATGCAGGGACATGACAAGAATCTGCATAACTAATTATATGCTAAATATTTGTAAGTCAAATTTATGTATTAGATAGCCAAGATAATTATCTATAAAATGATGGGAGTCTTATGTTCGAAGCAGTAATGGATAGTAAGATATGGAGCTTGAAAATCAAAAGTTCAAAATTTTGTTACCCTTTTGCTTGTCAGTGTATTTTTTAATATACTAATTTAAAGTCTGTGTATTTAGTAGATAATGCTTCAGTTGTAATCTAGAGCGTACAAGAGAATTATAGTGTAATACTGTTACCTACTGTATAGAAAGGCGAGGATCATGCAAGACATATACTTAAGACATGTACGTAATTGTAAGTAGAAACAAAAGCAATGATCTAACATACATTGGAAACATTTTTGCAACGCTCTATTTGGTTGTTATAAGTTATTTCCAGTGTCCATTTCTTTGATGTGTAATAACATGAAGACAATCCTCTGAGCAAGGTCAGAGTCACTTTGTTTGGGACTATTGTGGGTCGTATAACTGGAACTGGTTTTAAACAATTCTATTATTTTATCGTTCTGTAAAATATATGAACAAGCTGACCATTAAACATTTAAAATGAATGGCACTTGAAAACTTGAAAGTGAAATCAAAGGAAAGAATACATAAAACATACTGTACTTGGAGAACTTCAAATATAACCTTTTTGTAAATAATTACAGACAAAACGTTGATGGGGTTTTCTGTGTTGGGCTACTGATTTTTATATGCTTTATTAGGTTCCTAATTATGCATTAATTATGCATTGTTAAAACCCTACCAAGCTGCAGTTTCTGTGGAACAGGAACTGCAATCTAGAATGTGACTGTCCAAACTTCCAGAAGTTCCAGCAGTCTAAGGGGGCTTCATCAGAAAAAAATGCTTTACTGTAGTCCTTTTCAGTTTAATCCCTGTTCTTCATGCAAAGTTATTTTCTCTGAGGAGGCCCCCTTTCAGATTGTATAGAACAGCTGGAAGAATGTTTGACCAAAGAAGAAAAGGTGAGCGCTACTGTGGTGCCCCTGAGGGTCCAGTCGCCACAGACGTACTGCACCTCATCCAGAGGTGTGGTTTCCCACTCTCAGGTAAGGAGGGAGCACTACCCAGGACTCTAACACTCGCACCCAACACACACCAGTTCAGTCGGGGCATCTGAGTGTACCCTTAGGGACGATGGCCTTTTCCCAGGCTGGGCAGGAAAGCATGTTGGGGAGTGGGTAGGGAATGTTGAAAAATGGGAGGAGCTTAGAAGTCGAGGAGAGAGAGGGTTGTGAGGAGTTGGTCTGAGGAGACCAGAGGAGAAGGAGTGAAGAAAGGAAGAGAAGAGAAAATTGAGACGGAGTGACAGAAGGAAGCTCCCAAGAGGACAGAAGGGCTCCTAGGGACACAGGTAGTGCTGAAGCCACCCGTGGGGTCTGCATCCAGACGTGGAGGGATAAGGTCGCAGATAGGGGACCTGACCCAACTTAGTGAGAGACTGTATGTTCAGCTAAGAAACCGGAGGCTGTGGTAATTGCAGGTGCCACAGCCACAGTCACTCACCTACCCTCCGAAAAGGCAGCTATAAATAGGGTCAAGGGAACTCAGAGGACTTTGCCCGACAGGACTCACAGCTACCAGCTTGGGGCTCTGGGTGAGCAGCGCAGGGCAGGAGAAGTGGGAGCCAGTGCAGGGAGACGGCCAAGAGAGAAATACACGCAAAGGAGTCCTGGAAAGGTGTATCCCAATCTACCTGGGAGTTTGCTAGACCACAGGCCCGGAGGACACAGCACCCGGCTGGAGACAGTTTCTGCAGAACTGTGAGTAAAACATTGAGAACTACAACCTGTCCACTACTACAATATGTTCTCTGATTCATTTCTGTGTCACCCGCCCTGCACAACAACTACCACCATCATTGTCACCACCATCCTTAACTCTAACTCTGCCCTGGGGATAGCTCTGCCTGTGGAGAGCTGAACATCTTTGCTGCACTACCATCAGCCCCAGAGGATCTGAACTGCAGCATCGGCTATTCCTTGCCAAATATCACAGGTAGCGTCAGGTACATTATATCACAAACTTTATTTCCCCTCTATTATCATTTTTTTTTTCATGGGACACCCAAGGCCACGGACCGGGTCACTGCTGCCGTGACACTTCCACTTTCAGAAGCGGCCCGGTACTGGGTATCCCTATGGCCCTGGTGGGTGCTCCACTACCATGAGCCCTGTGCCATGTCATCATTTTAATCAAAGAGATTGTGAATTGGATCACTCACAATTTTCCCTAAGAACACTGCCATAAATAATGAATGTGTCACAGTTCTGCCCCTCAGTGTGTGTGGGATGCAGTTACTGACAGCTCGGCCGTCCAATCCGGTACAGGGGCGTGCTGAAGCTGTCAGTACTTTGATTGACAGCTTGGCCATTCAGTCTGGTACAGGGGCGTGCTGAACTGTTAGTGTGTTGATTGACAGCTCGACTATACAATCTGAGACTGGGAGGCATCGGCTGTCTCCAACTGTTCGTTATTTTGGGTGACTGCCATGCTACTTAACTGAGCTTCTTCTCCTAGACCACTGCCAGACATTCAGCTTGTGAGGTTTGTTCTCCTGTGCCTTGAGTACTGTATGCTTGATCTTTTGATGCCTGACCTTGGACTTCGTTCTGACCATCCAACTGTTTAACCCCTTCTGCTCTGATCTGTTATCCTCCTAGTATTCTGACCTCAGAACGTTACCTGACCACGCTTTTGTCTCTTCTGTTTTTGACTTACCCTCCTGACTTCTGACCTTGGACTCCTTGACCATTCTGACTCATGGCTTGGCCGTGAGAAGTGACTAGCATCACAGAAGGGTATCTAAACATTATCCAACTTCTCCCAACCATACAGGAGCAATTTAGTGATGAACAATGCTTTTTTCCAGCATGAAAGAGCAACATGTCACAAGGCTCAGGAGCAAAACATTGAAATTTTGGGTCCATGGCCTGGAAACTCCTGCCCATAGCTGAATCATGTTAAGAATCTGTCGTCAATCCTCAAAATTGAGGTGGATAAACAAAAACACAGAAATTGTAATAAACTTGAAGCACTGATTAGAAAATAAGTCGTTGTTGTCATTCAGGATTTGGCCCAAAAGTTGATATCCACATGCAAGGAAGAATTGCTGAAATCTTGAGAATGAGGGACATCACTAAATATTGAGTTTTTGTATAAAATTGATGTATTTATCAAGAAAAGTTTATAATGAAATGCTTGTAATTGTACTTCAGTAACCTTAGAAACATCTGACTTAGGGCTCCTTGAGACCCCAGTGATTTTTTTTGTATGCAAAAAGATGGTCTAAGTTTCACTAATGTTTTTTTTTATCAGCGAGTCATCAGAGTTTTGTCAGTGTCAATTTTGGTCAGTTTTATCAGTTTTTATCGAATGAAAAAAAAATGATGAAGGTTTCTCGAGATTTTTTTTATCAAACAGTCTGTGAAAAATGGACAGCACATGGATGGCATCTGATGCTGTCTGATTTTTTCATGGACCCACAGACTTGAATTAGTGAGTTTGATTCAACACTCGGATCAATATCAGACAAGTTTGTGCTTTTTTGCAGCCCATTCGCTATGAGGAATAAAATCTGACATGTGAACTACCCCATAGACGATCATAGGTACGATTGCTATATTTGAAAAACATGTATAGCGCTTATATAAAAAACTGGTCTGGATGGGTCCTAAAAAGACGTTTTCTTCACGACTGTACATATATCTGAGTTTTCAATATTTGTATGTAACCCGACAACTACAGTCATG
>VIAB01001362.1:135391-150782 GCA_009801035.1 Oophaga pumilio
AAAATTTTGGGGGAAAAAAGTGCGTCTTCTGGTCCGAAAAATACGGTAAGTACCAAATTGGCTCTGTCACTAAGGGGCTAAACAAGACTAAGCACAGATCACACACCACCAATGACCACCTCCACGCTACTTTACACATTGGTTTCAGGTCTAGTGCTATAGCAGACACACTGAGCACGGGAAACCAATGTCAGACATTTGGCCAGAAAACAATAGGTAAGCATTTAAAAAAAAAAAACTGAATAAAAAAAATATATATTTCAAACAAGAAATCTAGTTGAATTCCATTTTAAGCATACATTTGAATGGTTGTGCTTACATTTTGCTGTGTTTTTTATTTTTAGAACTTGATCAATGGATGTGTTATACAGTGTCTGAGGTTATTTAACAATATGGTAAGGAGTAGTTGCATTTACACAGTTTTACAATTACAAATAGACCTTTGAATGCAACCATAATGCTGATTCAGTCCTCAGTGAAAAAGAGTTTGATACCCCTGCTAGTGTCTGAAAAATAAAAAGGAGATATGTCTGATATTGATCCTGGTCTTGTAAAAAATCAACCCATGCAAGTCTATGGGTCAGTGAAATCCTCAGATGGCATGCTGATGGCATCCTAGTGCTATTCGTTTTTTACCGATTGATAGGAATGGCCTAAGAAAGCTGCAATAGTTTTATTTTTTTTGCATACTTGAAAAACTGATGAAACACTGATAAAAATTTACACATTGACCAAACACTGATGAAAATCTGATCCAAAACACTGATGAAACTTTTTCACGTAAGCAAAAAAAAAAACAAAAAAAACCCAAACTGATGTGTGAAACTGGGCTTAGTTTTTTTTTTATTAAATGACAACTGTAATTTGGTCACATTGTTCTAGTTTGACAACTATATATTCCTATGTATTGCATGTATTTGAAAATAATCAATTACAAAACAGAAGTGTTCTAGAATATTTATTTCCAATATACCTGCATTGGAATATTAGACAAAAAAGGCACAAACTCACATAAAAGAAACAACAATAATAGTCTAGGCAAATCTACAAATAGTACTTATTTCAAAAGGAAGAATGTTATCAAACAATCAGTATCTGCCTGAAGATCGACAGAGGTATAACAGGACAAGAAAGCAGCAGTTTCAATTGAGAACATTAAGGTTGAGGTTTTCATCCACTCCCATTGCCAGGAAAGGTAGGATCAATTCTCAGAAAACAAAAGCAGCAGCGAATGATGCCAAATCATAAGGTCAGACTAGTAAAATAGACTCTCTTCCCTTAGATGGTGAAAGCAGCTGATCAGTGGGCTGAATCAACAGCCATTTTATGTGCCTATAAGCAAAAGAAATAATACGCTGCAGGATCTTGAACTGTATATTCCTGCTACCATATATACAGGATTTACACCATTAAAAACTGAATAACCAGAAGAGAATGGTCTGTAGGACAAATTATAAACCATTTCCTGATTGAGGACATGTAGCCAGTCACTATTGTACGTTTCCTGCCCCAATGCACCAGGACTCACCATTGTATATAGAAGAAATCTAAGCAAGGCTGGATTTTGTGGGATGGTCATATAGGTGTATATTTGTACAGATATGAATTTGGAAACCATTCACAAAATATAGATACCCAGATAATTCTAATTAGGTCCAACGGACAATATAGCAAGTTAATCGAGACTTGTTTGTTTCCATTTACATGCAGCTATATATCATTCATCCACGTACAATTTCCTTGTTGGCAACAATGAAGAGAATTGATGCCTACAATGAAATTTCTGTCCACATAAAATATGCAAATCACACAACAAAGGAGCGTTTGATCGGTGGAGATGTGGATTAATGATCAGGAACAAATGTTGGTAATCATTGGCCATGTAAATTGGTCGATTTTCATCATGATCCTCTGTCACAAAAGATGAGTAGTCAGACACCACTGGTGCTGTTACAGCGATACAGTGTGGTTCCAGACCAAAAATGACTGGTTCAAAATGAAGCTTTTTGGATAGGATTGTTATGGCTGCAGTACAATAATATAGAGGGTGAACCCTGTACATGCAGGCAAATTAAAGGTAGTTGGTCAGCACAAAGTTACTGTTTAAACAAAGCACAGGTTCACCTGAAGCTCCAGAGCACGGCTCCACCTAATTGCCTTTCATCTATCTTCACACTCCTCTGGCACATGTAAATCGTAAGCGATCATTAAAGAAAGAGGGGGTGGAGAAAGATACAAAATATGTAGTTGAAAAGGTGCACTGAACTACTTGGCCATGCCAAGAGTGCACTGAATGCTTGTGCTTGTTTGGAACAGTCATTTTGTGCAGACAGACTGCTTTAAAAGAAGTACTCCTGCAAAACTTTGTATAGCCTAAACCAGTCTAAATTTACTTGTAGTGTAATTTACATGTGGAAATATACTTTCTAGCGCCATTCTGGTCGTTTTCTGAGTCACATGACTTGTATTGTGACTTTCTGGATAACATTATGGTCTTCGTGAGAGCCGGAAGTCGCTTTTACAGTGTACATGTTTGTAGCCTCATTCTAGGCTCCATAGCCTTACATTGTAAATGCGACTTCCGGCGCACACACAGACCCTGATGTTAACCGGCAAGTCAGAATAGGAGTCATGTAAATGAGAAGAGGACCTAATCAGCACTGGAAACCGGCGAAGACTGCAAACCAGCGAGTATATTACTGCACTTACACTACATATACATTTCAACGGATTTAGGCAATAGATCTAGGTTTTGTGGGAGTGCTTCTTTAACATGAAATGTGTAATTGTATGACTGCTCAAACATAGTGTGGACAACAATAAAAACACCCATTATACAAGTGCACATATAAATCATTATAAAACGAAGAAGCAGTAGTAGCTGCTGGACACCATTGGAAGTGCAATTATATCTCAAGTGGGAAGACCAGAAATGGTTGGCGCAACAATACATGGCTTATCATATTGCTCCAATCTCCAAACCTTAACCAGCAGTGGATGGTCACGGATGACTTGTTGTGCAAGATCGTTTACAGATTATTAAATTTACCGCTATATCCTATAGGACAAAGGAAGCTGATGTACACGGTTGTGCGGATGTCGGGCTCACTGACCAATTTCTGGAACAGTGAGCCAATAGGAGACATATTTGAGAATTGCAATAATGCCCTCAAAATGAGGTTCTTTCATTTTTTTTCTTTCTATATTTTTGTACAAGTTACCCAATAAAAAAGCTGCTTTCCTGTCAACCAAAAAAAAAAGGAAAAAAAAAGAAAAACAATGTTATGAATGCCGGGCATTGAGAAATTATGTCTGAGGTAAATGTTGAATTTTTTTAATTGCTAATGGAATATAGAAGTTTATAAATTATAACATTTCACAAAAATATATCTTTATATTTGGTCAGGAGTGATATCATATCTGATAAACGCATGTGCTGGGTGGTAAATAATAAAAAAAAAAAAAAAAAAAGGGACTGCTGCTCTTTGCTATAGATTTTCCTTCCCATCTCCATGAGTACCTTATGATGTCCACACATATTCAATACATAATTTCACTATTTACAATTATTAAAACCCACATTATTATTATTAAAGATACATTTACCGCAAGCCATACAGTTTGAACTGCCATCTTGTCTTCTGTGTGCTTACAAACAAGGTAGTAAGAAGTGGATGTTTGCAAACTGACTACCCAGCCATTTACTTTTGCCAACAATCACTTTCTATGACCTTAAAATGCAAAACTAAAACTTTTCCTTACACTTGAAAAGGGTCTGCCTGGTGTCAGGGAGTTTTTGAAGCGATCACAAGGAAGGGTAGCAACTGACCTCCATATTCCTGTCATATTGTCTACATGATCATCATGCACCAAGGGTTAGATGCTATGCTGCCGTCACAGAACATTACTAGAGTTTGTGCGTACCCGAGCACCCTAGGCAGAGTATCGCGGGTACTCGAGTGACATGTTCGAGTCCCCGTTATACTCGGTGCGTACCTGAGCACCCTAGGCAGAGTATCGCGGTTACTCGAGTGACTTGTTCGAGTCCCCGTTATAATCGGTGCGTACCTGAGCACCCTAGGCAGAGTATCGCGGGTGCTCGAGTGACATGTTCGAGTCCCCGTTATACTCGGTGCGTACCTGAGCACCCTAGGCAGAGTATCGCGGGTGCTCGAGTGACATGTTCGAGTCCCTGTTATACTCGGTGCGTACCTGAGCACCCTAGGCAAACTCGAGTAACGAGCACTTGCGCTCCTCACTAAACAGTACGTATTCATGGAGAAACATGGAGTCTGACGGCACAGGGTTAGTCAAGTATACTGAAAAATTGTACATTTCTTAAATATAGGGCCACTGAAAGCAACAAGGAATACCCCCCCCAACACCTTCCAAGGCAAACGAGAGCCATAGTAGTTTGTCAGCTTTTGTCCTGCAGATCTGACACATATGGGTTGTCAATGGGGCTCTTATATGGTTCTGAATGTAAAAACGGTACAAGTACATCGATAGAGGCGCTATATTTCAATCGTCCCAATTTCCTATGCATTGTCATTTTCCTGCATGTAACCCAAAAAACACTAGGCCTCGGTATTAAAACTCGCCTTGTTGCCTATAGCAACCAGTCACAGTTTACTTATTTTACCACAGCAGTTAAAAAAAACATGAAGAGTTCTTTGTTGCTATTGATAAGGGCAAGTTTTCGAATAAAAGTGGCCTTATGTCTTGTTAATGACAGAATTGATACACGACCCCAATGAGACAACATACTGGGCTTCATTTATCAAAGCGGCTGAATAAATCTAGGCTACGTTGCCCAGGGCAACCGGTGTTCAGCTTTAAGTTCTGAAACTGCTCAGGTAAAATGAAAGCAGCACTGTGATTGGCTGCTATGGGTCACAAGGACAGACTTTATCAGACAGTTTAGATATACAAGGCGCACATTTCTGAGTTCTCAAATTTTACATATTAAAAGTAATGGCGAGAAGAACAGAAGGGGTCTCATAGAAGCGACCTTTGTTCACCACCTAGAAACATCAGCGATACACCATAAGATGGGCATGCCTTCTTGTCTGTTCTGGATTACTATTTTTAAGCAGTTCTGCTTTTTACGTCGTCTAAAGTTACCTCAGGAAGAAACTTGAAGCATAACCATCAATTAATTTTTTCCCCATAAATTAAAAGTGCACATGAAGATAAACGTATTCCATCTTATCAGGGAAATCCACAAATCAGTTTTTTCCTCTCCTTTTTGACTGATCTTTCAATCTCAAAACTCTCAATTCATAAAAACTGCCCTCAGATTTTGCCATACAAAGGTGTTTTTACCACAATTTTAATTAATAGATCTTGGAATATTAATAAGTTCCACAATTGAATGTGATAAAAAAAAATGTTCCTGTGCGGAGATAATCTTATAAATGTGCCCCTGCTGTGTACTGTGTATTGTCTGTGTCTGACCGCACAGGGACATGGTCTGATCATATCACAGCTCCTGGGAGGAAACAGAGGAGAGTATACAGACAGGACAGCACGGGATCACAGTTGCTGTTTTCTGTGAGGTAAAACATTTAAAAATCAAGCAACCAAACCTTTACCTCACAGAAAGAATCAGCTGTGATACCATGCTGTCCTGTCTGTATACTCTTTTTTGCTTCCTCCCCTGGCAGGAGCTGTGGTATAATCACCATGTTCCTGCACAGTCAGACACAGCCATCACACAGTAAAGAAAGGCAAAGGACGCTCCATGTGCGTTACCGCCTAGGCAAGAAAGAAGTCAGCTGGAGATTAACGCTCATCTGGGTGGGTTGTGTCCCGTCATAACTCTCTTGAACATGATGATAGAACGATTGGAGGCTGCTGCTCCAGCCGGTGAGAAAAACTGGGAAATGAGCGGTGTGTTCTAGGACCTGTTAAAAAAGGGATCAGAGAATGGACATGAATCAAGATAAGAGATTTATCGATATAACGCGTTTCAGAGTTGGTTCAACACCTTCCTCAGAAGAAGGCGTTGAACCAACTCCAAAAAGTGTTGTATGAATAACTATCTTATCTTGATGCACATCCATTCTCCAATCCCTTTTTGGCAGCGTCTGGAACACACCCCTTCTTTTCCCAGTTTTACAGTACACAGCAGGGGCACATTTATAAGATTATCTCAACACAGAAAGATTTTTTTGACCTATTTAATTGTGGAACTTATTTTTATTCCAAGATCTATTGATTAAAATATTTTCTGTTCATGGAAAAAACCCTTTATAGAGATGAGAGATGACAGTTGGTTCTCAAATGTTCTATGGAGAACTAAAAACGGTCATTTCAGGAGAACTTGCAGCTGAATATCAGTGTCTGTCTCTGGCTCTTCCCCATTCCACTCTTCATAGAATTCTATAAGCACCAACTGTCCTCATGTCTTAGCAATGAGAAAATCTATCCTTCACGGAATACAGATTATACCTGTAAATTGAAAGTACAAAAAAAATCAATCCAGAAGGAGAAAGCAGCAGACTTCTCTGATAAAATACAGTAAAGAGTTGAAGATTTTCAGGTGTACTTTTGATTTATGGAATAAAAATTATAATGACAATTACTCTTTAAACAGTTAAAGGAGTTGTCCATTTTTATATTTTATTTTTCCGTAGAATTGCAGATCTGTAAATTAACAAGCGGGACATTTTCTCACCGTCCTGGGTTCAGTGCTTCCTCTATGTGGCTGCAATAGTGACCGCTGCAGCCAATCACATGCCTTGGAGTTGGGATGTCCCCACCAAAGCTTAACATATCAACAAATATTGGAGCAGTGGCAATGAGGAAGCAATAGATATAGGGAAGGTGAGAAACAGCTACTTACTTTATAGCTCGGCAATCCGATGGAAATGGAAATATTTTAAAGGGACAGCCCCCTTTTAAGCTCCATAAAATTCAATATGAATCTGGGTGATTGCACAGCTGTCTGTTGCTTAAAAAAACTATTTAATTCTGTAGCTGCATACATTTTGCCCAAGTACAAAACCCAGCATGATCTCCTAGATTTATGTAGCACTAGATATCAGTATGTAGACTGATGACAGAATTGTTTATACATTATTTAGGACAATATGTTGAGATATTATATCTTAATTACGCAGATCCCACAATGATTTTAGGGGGGCATATTGGAAGATGCTTTTAGCTGGGCAGCACGCTGATAACAGGAACACTTGGAATGTCAAGACCAAAGTGAAATTGGATTGTCTTACCATAACATAAACCGAAAGGTTTGCGATTATTTACATCATTGTGACATAAACCAACAGAATCAAAGATTACAAAACATAAGAATACTTCTGCTATAGAGGTCCTCAGTTCATACAGAGCTTTAGATATCTTGCAAGTAAAATGGGATTTGTGGTACCAATGGTACTGGTACCTTCCCCCCAAAAAATGAGATCACTGTTTTAAATAGCAATTCATGTCTCAAATAAGAAAAACAGAATATTTGCAATTCACAATTATCACAAGACATTTTTTTTTCCTAAAAAGTGACATTTAAATTAAAGAGGAGCTCAGTAGACTCTCTGGGGACAATGAAAATATAAGAGCAGAGGGCTTTGTTAATACAGTATATACACAATGCACCTGAGGAGTGAGCTCCTTCATCGCACGGGTATGAGAATCAGCGTTTGCTTGTTATAGGACTACAAGCTCACAATATTACAGAGTGCCTAGAGTAAACTACAAGGAAGGGTCAAATCTTTTGCAAAAACAGGTAGTGGACTTGATCTAGAAGTGAGCCATCCATCAGGACCAGAATACAGGATGTTCCTATCCATCACTTCAGTTCAAAACTGAAAAGGAAAAAAAAAAAAATCACTTATTAGTCAGCAATGGAAACCGCTAATATTTAGTATATGGTGTACAATCACTTAATGTGGACTTTACACAAGTTTGAGCATGTTAAACTGGCCACATTATGGTGTAGTGGCTGCAGAGCTGGTTAAAAGGTAATGAAAATGAGATAATTAAAAAAATAAAAACTAAAGGGTATGCCACACTAAACAATATCGCTAACGGGATCGCTAAAAAACGTCACTATTTAGCGATCCCGTTAGCGATGTTGCTGTGTGCGGCAGCTGCCAGCGACGAGCTTCCTGCTGTGATCTCGCTCGTCGCTGGAATCGTTCCGGACCCTATTTTCTCGTCGGCGCTCCCGCTGGGTAAGTATATATCGCTAGTGTGGCACCTTTTCTTAGCGATTTAGCGGTACTTTTGTACCGCTAAAGTCGTTAAGAAGATCGCTAACGGCGATAGCGTCGTTAAATATATCGCTAAATGTGGCCCACACTAGCGATATTAAAACGATCCCGCTAGCGATCTCATTAGTATGCGACGCTAACGAGATCGTTAGCGGGATCGAGTAGTGTGGCAGTACCTTAAGACTAGATTCGCCTCGGGGGGTGGTTACTGTTTACCCTGCATTACACTGACCTATCATAAGCAGGAGCAGACATGCTTTCCTTGCTGATCTCACTGCTTGGCATCTACTTTAATTGCAAGTGCGGGAGAGGAGTAAACAGAGGTGTGCGCCATTACAAACACCTCTGTATCTGGAGCTCTCATCCCATGGCACTGTCAGTGTTGGAGGAGGGACAGTGGGGCAGTGCAGTGCTGCGAGATGATAGCTGCAGATACTGAAATACTTGTAATGACACATAGATCTGCTCTATTCCCCCGCCCCAATGTAATCACAGTAGGTTCTGGAGGGGAGATCAGTGAGGAGTATGACTATCTTAGACATCATGCATGGGTTTTTTTTTTTTACTCATGCATGATGCCTCCTGCTTATTACTGGTCAACAACATGTAGTCAAGGAAAAAATAAATGTCCATTCAAGTTGAATTCATGTGATAGTATTGGCACCTCTTAGATTTAAAAAGTCACGTAGTTTATTTACTGCTCCACTTGAACAGTTATTGATTTTTTTTTATAATTAGTTTTACTTTATAAACATTAGTGAAAACTAAAACAGGGTGACTTAAGTGGAATACAATAATTGTTAACACATTGTCACCAATAATAACTAAAACAATAATGGAATAACAAATAAGGAAGAATAAGAATCAAAGGTTAAAATTTCAACAGGCTGGATTGTCTTATATGTGTGATGAAGGATTTAAATACGGTTCAACATAATAAAGGTTATTTGGAGTCAAAAACTGTGGGCTATACATAGGAAGTCTGGCATTGATATCTTTTTAATTTTTGGTTTATTTAGGTTCGGGACACAGTGGTCCAACGTTACCATATTTTGGAAACACTGGACCAGGATGATTTTGTGTGTCCATCCTAAGGCTGGTTTCACACTTGCCGATGGAGGTGCTGCGGAGGGCTGCGGACTTCCTGTGAAGCTCCGCCCTCCGCCGCACCTCCTCCGGTCAGCTAAGCCTGTGTCTGCATACGTTCTGCATGTGGCCTGAGTACCTATATTTAACATGGGTACGCAGGGCCATGCGGATGCCTCCGCATATGTCATTTTGACGGTGCAGCAACTGCAACAAAATGCAACTTGTTGCGTTCAGCGCAGGTCGCCGCACCGTCAAAACGACGCATGTGGAGCCATCCGCATGGCCCTGCGTACCCATGTTAAATATAGGTACTCAGGCCACATGCAGACATAGGCGGAGCTGCCTGGAGGAGGTGCGGTGGACGGTGGAGCTTCACGGAGGAAGTATGCAGCCTTCCGCAGCACCTCCATCCGCAAGTGTGAAACCAGCCTAAGTGAGTGGGGGTGTTTCTTGCTTCCAGTGAAGTGGGATCAGGTGTTTAGCGGCTCCTAGGAGGAGTGATACAGGTCGTGTTTTTTAAGTTTAAAGTTCTCTGATGGACAGGATAGCAAAATTTCTGACAGGATTAGAGTATAAGTAATTAAGCCCAACTTTTGCAAGGTCAATTGAATCTCCTCCCAAAATGATGTTATTTTAGGGCAGAACTAAAAGATATGGGAAAGGGTCCCTTTGTGTGTTTCACATCTACAACATAAGTTAGTTTCTGACATCCAAAGTGGTGGAAAAGTTCTGGGGTTCTGTACCAACAAGACAAGATTTTATACAAGTTTTATTGTCGAAATGTGCATCTGGAGAAACCATGGGAATTCGGTAGACTAGAGGACACTTCTTCAGATAGGGATATATTTAGTTATTTTTCCCAAGAGAGCAAATAAGTTGGTTTGTGGGAAGACAGCGTTGCTATCAGATGGTTGTATATATTTTAGATATTGGTTAAAAGGTGAAGAGATAGAGTAATTGGGTAAACCAGACCATTGGTTGAAAGAGTCTGAGTACTTAAGAGTCTAGAAAAGATGGTATAGCAGATATAGGAGAATGTGCTGAAGGGGTTGAAGTGGGGGAAAAGGTGTTTTCTTTCGACTGCTTAATGGATAGAGTTGTGGAAGTGATGATATCATAATGTGCTTCAGAGGGGGCACCGCCTCCATCCAGATATACTTGTGAGCGTTCTTTCCTAGGAAGGTATTTTATATTTGTTTTATTGTCCTGCTTCAAGGATTTAGCGAGTCTCAACCACCTGCACAACAGTTAGCAAGGCCGAAAAAAAAGACATTTGTCCATCCAGTTCAGCCTATGTTCCGTAAGAATAAATCCCCAGATCTACGTCCTTCTAAAAAACCTAATAACTGTAAGATGCAATATTGTTACGCTCCACTAAGACATCCAGGCTTCTCTTGAACCCCTCGACTGAGTTCGCCATCACCACCTCCTCAGGCAAGGAATTCCAGAGTCTCACTGCCCTAACAATAAAGAATCCTCTTCTATGTTGGTGGAAAAACCTTCTCTCCTCCAGGTGAACGGCTTTATAGTAGATTTGGATGCCACAACTCTGTTTTGGCCAAGAGATAAGTTTATATGGAAGTCTTGATTTTTTAAATTTCCAAATATATTGAGAGATGGTCTATTTATCTGAGGAAAAGAAGGACGGTGGTGGGGCAGGGGGTTTGTGTCTATGGGAAGCATATTTAAAATGTATAAAATGTTGGGATGTACAGTACAGACCAAACGTTTGGACACCTCATTTAAAGATTTTTCTGTATTTTCATGACTATGAAAATTGTACATTCAAAACTATGAATTAACACATGTGGAATTATATACTTAACAAAAAAGTGTGTAACAACTGAAATTATGTCTTATATTCTAGGTTCTTCAAAGTAGCCACCTTTTGCTTTGATGACTGCTTTGCACACTCTTGGCATTCTCTTGATGAGCTTCAAGAGGTAGTCACCGGAAATGGTTTTCGCTTCACAGGTGTGCCCTGTCAGGTTTAATAAGTGGGATTTCTGGCCTTATAAATGGGGTTGGGACCATCAGTTGTGTTGTGCAGAAGTCTGGTGGATACACAGCTGATAGTCCTACTGAATAGACTGTTAGCTGCTTTTTTCTTGCCATAATACAAATTCTAAGTAAAGAAAAACGAGTGGCCATCATTACTTTAAGAAATGGAGGTCAGTCAGTCCAAAAAATTGGGAAAACTTTGAAAGTGTCCCTAAGTGCAGTTGCAAAAACCATCAAGCGCTGCAAAGAAACTGGCTCACATGAGGACCGCCCCAGGAAAGGAAGACCAAGAGTCACCTCAGCTTCTGAGGATAAGTTTATCCGAGTCACCAGCCTCAGAAATCGCAGGTTTACAGCAGCTCAAATTAGAGACCAGGTCAATGACACACAGAGTTCTAGCAGCAGACACATCTCTACAACAACTGTTAAGAGGAGACTTTGTGCAGCAGGCCTTCATGGTAAAATAGCTGCTAGGAAACCACTGCTAATGACAGGAAACAAGCAGAAGAGACTTGTTTGGGCTAAAGAACACAAGGAATGGACATTAAACCAGTGGAAATCTGTGCTTTGGTCTGATGAGTCCAAATTTGAGATCTTTGGTTCCAAGCACCGTGTCTTTGTGCAACGCAGAAACAGAAAGCCAAGAGTGTGCAAAGCAGTCATCAAAGCAAAAGGTGGCTTCTTTGAAGAACCTAGATTATAAGACATATTTTCAGTTGTTTCACACTTTTTTGTTAAGTATATAATTCCACATGTGTTAATTCATAGTTTTGATGCCTTCAGTGTGAATGTACAATTTTCATAGTCACGAAAATACAGAAAATTCTTTAAATGAGAAGGTGCGTCCAAACTTTTGGTCTGTACTGTATATAAAGTTTTAACTTTATTTTTTCCTACCCATTCAGGACAAGAGGGGTAAGTCGTAAAATTTTAGAAGAGATTTCATATTTTCTAGTAGGGGTAGAAAGCTGTTTTAGTATAAAGGGTTACTGGTGATCTTAATCCTGAAAAGGGCCATTTAAAAGGGGTGGATTTTTGCCGAGGGTGTAGAGATGTTAAGGGCTTCTAACTTTTCTAGGTTAATCTTGAAGTTGGACAGCTCACCTAACTTTTTAAGGGTTTCCAATAATTTGGGAAGGGCTACTTTGGATTTGATAGCATTAGGAGTAATTCATCAGTGAATACTGCAGCTATTTGTTCTTTATGTTTAATTTTATAATTTTACTACCGTGAATGTCAGCGTCTTGTCTGATTTGTTGTATTAAGGTTTCCATGACCAGGGTAAAGAGGGAGGGAGAGAGAGGCCACCCCTGACATGTTCCATTCTGATTGGTAAAGCTTTGTGATAGGATGCCATTTACTCTTATCTTTGCTCAGGGGAAAGAGTAAAGCGAGAAGATGGCGTCTATAAGTTTAGAAGGGAATGCAAACCTTTCCAAAGTATATGCCACGAAGCACCACTTTATTCTGTCAAATGCTTTTTCTGCATCAGTTGGACTTTACCTTTATTTTAACAGATGCATTGGAGATATGATTTTGTTGCACTTAATAAAATTTACAGTGCCCTGAAAAAGTATACATACCCCATGAACTTTTTCACATTTTTTCACACCCAGAAACTTAATTGCATTTTATTGGGAATTTATGTGATATACAAAGTAGCAAGTAGAAAGTGAAGCGTAAAGAAAATGATGCATGGTTTTCTAATTATTTTAAAAATTTAAATCTGAAAATTGTGACGTGCATTTGTATTCAGCCCCCTGCAGGCTGATATCCATAAATAAAATCCTGAGCGACCAATTGCCTCCAGAAGTCACGTAATTAGTAAACCGAGTCCACACGTGTGTAATCTATTCTCAGTACAACTACAGCTACTCTGTGAAGGCCTCGAGGTTTGTTGGAAAAAATTAGGGATCAAACAGCATCATTAAAGCCAAGGAACACAACAGACAGGACAGGGATAAAGTTGTGAAGAGTAAAGCAGGGTTTGGTTATAAAAAAAAACAAAAAAAAACCAAGCTCTGAACATGTCACAGAGCACTGTTTAATCCATCATCCAAAAATGGAAGGAGTGTGGCACAACTGCAAACCTACCAAGACATGGGCGTCCACAAAAACAGACATCCTAAGCAAGGAGAGGACCAATTAGACAAGCAGAAGAGAGGCCCATGGTTACTCGGGAGTAACTGCAGAGATCCACAGCTCAGGTGGGAGAATCTGTCCATTAGGCCGGGATCACACATGCGAGAAACACGGCCGAGTCTCGCATGTGAATTCCCTGCACTGGGGCCAGCACTCGGGAGTGGATTGTGCGGCTGCATGTATTTCTGGTGGGAGGAGACGAACTGAATGATTATTTCTACCTTACACTGTTCAGCTCAGAAAGATGGATTCCTGCTCAACATTTCTTTTTAAGCACACAGTAAAGCAGTGGCAGCATAGAGGACATTATACAACAGTCCTGAGCTGTCTGGATGCTCATGTGAGTTAAAAGACTTGTTGGGAAGCTCAGTAAGATCTTTGTGCTCTGTGTCCGTTTTCCTTCTGAGCGTCTCAGCCCCCTATCCAGAGTATAATAATCTGTGTAAATGACACTGCTGTCAGCAGACCATCTGTCTTGTCACCCAATCAATAAGAAAAAAAACAAAAAAAAAAACAGCTCAACTCATTCTTACTCAGACAAGTTCAAACGCCTGATGGGCGAGGATGAGAAGAAGTGTCTTATAAGTGAAGAAAGAAGCAGATTTCTCCGATAAGCCATTTTACAAAGTTTCATATATTTGTCTGTACTATTGTTCTATCCAAACTTTGGCGAATGTACAGTTCCTGATTAAGAATTTGCCAAGTTTTTTAAAAAATGTTTTCCTTTTCCTAGCTGATACCTTCTGTGCTCTAATTTAGGTAAGTATACACTTTATTTCAGGAGATGTTGAACAGGAAAGGTTTTTTTTACATTTAATCTTTTCTCACCTGGGAGCTGTACAAAAAAAACAAAACCAGGATGGAAGCGATACACTTAATATACTTACTGAACTCAGTACTGTAATGCTAGTCATCTGCTGCCACCATGCCTTTCACTGGATCTTTCTCCCGCATCTAAAATTAAAACATCAGAATAATTATGTATTTAGTTAATACAAAACAAAATCTAAAAAAAAATTGTGTTTAATCTAGTTACATTCGGAAGCAAAGATAATAATCATTATCTCATTTCTGACATTTAACAGTAAGTTGTACTATTACATTGCTCTTGCTTTATAATATTCTTTCAATAACCACCACACAAAAAAATGAAATGAAAGTATTCCGATCACCTTCTTGGTCATCAGTCAGGGTTCTGATGCTTCTACTCTTAGGGACCAATTCAGCACACTGATCCAAATTACTAAGTCTGGCATATCAAAGCTAGTCTATGTTGCAGTGATTTATGGAAAATTTATTAACAGGAATTCATCATTAGGTGCGTTTGGAACTAACAGTCAAGAATTTAATTTACCCTGGCTACGAGCATTCATACATTTACCCTAATTTTAGGCTTTATACTTAATGGAATCGGTTGCCAGAGTGTATTCTGCCTTATTTTCTTTGATTTAATTTTTTTTTTTATTATTCAAGTGATTTCATCTATGTGTCCTGATATACGATTGGGCCATGCTTAGCTACATAGCCTCTTGTGTGTGCATTCAAACCACCCCCTTGACGAAGCATGTTGCGAAACGGGCATTGGGTGCTTATCTCCAGGTGAAGCAGAATTTATTTAATCTACCGTATGTCTATTCCCATAGACCACATGCGGTATATTGTTTTTTTTCCTTTAGCCTGTATTTATTCTTTTGTACATATTGTACTATGAACTTTGCAGCCTTTATTTTCGCCGAGTATCACTCTCCAATATAAAAACACATGGTTTTTACTTTCCCTTTATACTAAAAGGTAACTTTAAAAAAAAAAAGCCATTTTTTTCTAAGTTGATGCGGTAGATTGTTCAGATAAGCACAACACCCAGAGGAGGAGCCAGATGCTGACCCCATCACTGCCATCATCTGTACTCCAAATGAGAATGTTCTGAT
>VIAB01001362.1:174735-188344 GCA_009801035.1 Oophaga pumilio
GACCTTGTGGTACCATTCATTTCACTAGATTTTAGTACATTAAACTATTGCTATGTCAGTCTCAGCACTTTATATAAAAAGTAGGTATAGCACAAATGCTACATGTAAATTGCTCACCAAAAGTCATCTGGGTGGTGCCATTGTGGTAAAGGGTCTTAAATCTAATCACACCCGGTCTGCCTTGAATTGGCGTCTGGCTCAAAGATTGTAATGATGTCACTCACCGCCCAAATGTCTCTTAAGCAATGTACTTGTAGCCCTCGCCGTATTAGGACTTCTTTTTACATGCAATAATGAAATAGATGACTTTGGCAAGGGCATGTTTAGAGAAGTATTTCCTAGCAGTGTACCACCATGGTGGAGGCATCTAGTCACAGGTTTCCTTTTTAGGCAGAATTCCCATCACATAAAAAGTTAAATACACAATTTCAAGGGTAACATATACAGCTACTACACCGGCAACAGACCAATACACAGGATAATATATCTCTATGCATGTCACTCTTTGAATGTTCATTGCAGAATAAAAGAAAAAATAAAGTGATATAGTAGTGCACATTACCTGTTAGGGGTTTAGGGGTCATGTGGATGGTCCTCTGATCACCCAAGGAGTCATGGGGTCATTCCAAATGCCTCCAGGCATTACTGTCGTCCCACAAGTGAGGTATAGGAATACAATCTAGCACGTGAGCAGTAAAGTGAGCCACACCGGCCCCCAGCGGCCTCTGTGCAAGCACAAAATGCTGCTGGAGCTGACTGCTAATGTCGTATCTCAGCGTGACAGGACAATCATGCCAGGGCTACATGACTGTGGAGGAGACTAGGACCGCCCAACAAACTTTTTCCAGGTGGTTATACCCTTATGTTATAAGGGACATAACAGATGGTGACATACATATAAACCTAATACCGCCCTGTGTAACGCTGTGACAGATTTATGGGCTATATAGATAAGTGTCCTTTAAAAAGGTAGTTGCCCAGGATAAGAGCCCACATACATATGAGAGCCATTGGCCAACTGTTGGTTTGGCTGACATTTACGGTATTTTCCCCATCTTCCCATACACAGAAGCACTCTGGTCTGAGACAGCCACCATCAGTCTCCTCTAGCAGTGGCTTATCTCACCGAGAACAAAAGTATCGGTCATGAAATTCAGCAGGATGGAACCTTCTCTATCCCCAACATTATGGGATGGAGGGGGTTTTGGGAAGTGTGGGTAGGCACCTATACACATCAGACTGTGGGCCGATCCTGACAATATTGGCGTGTTCGGACAACTTTAGTCCAATATGTTTTGTAGTGATGGGCGAGTAGCATCGTTGCTCGGGTTTTCCCAAGCACGCTCAGGTGGTCTCCGAGTATTTTGGCGTGCTCAGAGATTTAGTTTTCGTCGTCTCAGCTGTATGATTTGCGGCTGCTAGACAGGCTGAGTACATGTGGGAATTCCCTAACAAACAGGCATTCCACACATGTAATCAGCCTGTCTAGCAGCCACAAATCATGCAGCTGAGACGACGAAAACTAAATCTCCGAGCACGCCAAAATACTCGGAGACCACCCAAGCAACGAGTATACTCGCTCATCACTAATGTTTTGTATATTGGAGTGAAGGGGTGTGATCTGCAATACAACGCTCAACCTGTAGACATGTAATACAACTTTGGAATGGAATTATGCCCATTTGTCTAATCCTGATGAATCCCTTTTGACTTTACCCAGCAAATGTCTATAAAATTACCTTTGTAAATGGTAAATCTTGTGCGTGTATTGTCCTTTTTCCCCATCCTTCTCATAAGGCTCATTTACAAGAACTTCCACACCTTCACCTCCTCCCGTTTCATTCTTACTGGCTTCTGCTACGGAGTAGAGCTGGCCCACTTGGTACTAAAAGAGGAAATACAAATGGTTAACTTGGCATACACAGGGTTACGCTGAATTTCAAAAGAGCAGAGATGGATAAAAGATTATTCTAATCTGACCCTCCAGAAGCCAAGACAACGGTCCGACAATAAAAATGTTTCAAGAAAATAATATGATGTCACTTAAAAACAAAGAAAAGAACTCAGGGAAGCCGAGCACCAAATCCACAGGCAACGTTTCAGCCATAATTGGCCTTTCTCAAGTCTTAAATACAAAATGTGTTTTTTGTTTTAGGCTTGATAAAGGCCAATTATAGCCAAAACGTTGCCTGTTTTGTCTTCCTAATATGTAAAAAAAAAAGAGTTACATTTTTTATCATCAAGATTATTTTTGGATGTGGTGGGAGGCATCGCTGAGCCAAGCACAGGTTTGGTCAATGTTGCATACGAGTCTAAAAATGGATAAAAACAAGGTAGCGAGTAATAAATATGTAAAGCATTGGCTTATGGATCGTGTTCTCAAGTCAGCGCCGTCAGGAGATTTATTGTCAAAACAGTCATAAGTGGCAGGACGAATTAGAAAAACCGGTTCTGTTAGGATACATCAGCCCTTAGTAATTGTAGATCGCTACGGTCACGAAACTACTGTTTTTTTGTGTGTTTTCAGTTATATTTTCTTCAGATTTCCTTAAAAAATATATCTATTGCTCTAGGCTGTTATTAAAGGGGCTTTAAAATTCTAGGTATCTGCCCAATAGTGACCAGTGCGGTTTTAAAATAAAAAAGTCATATAGCACCCACCCTCCCCTGGTCCAGCGCTGGCTCTTCGCCACTGCTCCAGTTTTGTTCATTGGCTGCAGCGGTGACATCACAACTATAGCACACATCACTACTGCAGCTAATCACGAAGCTCAGTGGTTCTGCGGATGCAGACGGCGCTCAGCTCAGCGATTGGCTGCAGCAGTTATGTGCACTGTAGTTGCGACGTCACCGCTGCAGGCAGTACACAGAGACCGGAACAGTGATTGATAGTCAGCAGCGGACCCAGAGAGCGCAAGTACTAGCTGACTATCATTTTAAACATATCACTGGCCAATAGTGGCCAAACAACCGCAACTGAAAGACTCCAGACACCAGATCTAAAGAGGCAAGTTTTCGCTCTTATTTTATTCTGGCTGCTCCCCTGAGTATGCAGCTTTTTTATTATTATTATTTTTATTATATAAATCCACCATACGATTACAGCGCTTTAGACCTTTTTAACTAGTGCTCATTTTTATGTTATTTTAGGGGCACATCTTATGGCTGTTCAATATCACATCAAGGACAATGCCCCCTTGATAAAGACCATAAAAATTAGCACCAAATAAAAGGGTCCCTATTTCATGAACAGTATGGCAGATAAAAATTTAAAAATTTAAAAAAAAAAAAAAATCTGAATACATAGAGGAGTAGTGAATAAAAGAAGGAAAAACTCTCCCTGATTAACCTGTTGACAGATCCTCTAACTCACAATCTTCACGTAAAAGCTGAAAAGTGAGCCACGGAAAGCAGGAAATATCTTATTTGTGTAATCTAATGGTCAGTGTAAAAAAACAACAAAGCACCACAACAACGTAGAAAATATCAACACGTTCTAAACTTTGTAATGCTCCAGACCATATGGCACGATTATTTATTTTACTAAGTCCGAAGTGTTAAAAAGCAGGAAAATCAGAACCGTCTCTTTCGAAAACATGTCAATTCTTAAGTTAATATAGACCATAAAATACTGAGTGGTTTATAAAACCACCAAAATTACATTTAAGTATACCTTTTATCATAATGAGAGCTAAGTTATTGTGATTTTATTTTATTTTTATTTTTTTTTAACTAAAAGATTTTTAAAGGAGTTGTCCAGGATTTAATAGCAGGGAAGTTGACTTAAAAAAAAACAAAACAAACAAAAAACAACTCACCTATAACCATCCTCTGCTGCCTCGGCCCTGACGCTTGTGTGGTCCCCTGTCAGTCTGTGTTTACTTTCCTGTAGTGATAACATACCATATATGTCAGTGACCACTGCAGCCATTCATTGGCTCCAGAGCTGGCGGAGGCCTGAGATTAGCTGCAGCGGTCACTTATATATACGGCGCAGGTAAGTAAACAGAGGCAAGTATGGACTTCCAGAGCTGGACAGACTTTTTCTATTTTAACAACTTTTACTATAACCACCTAATTTTTAATTTAATTTTTTTTTCTAAATCTCGGACAACCCTTTATGTACCAACAAGTAGCACAATTCAACTAAACCTAACTATGATGATCAGATGAAGGCCACTTTCACACCTACGTGTTCATAAAGCAAAAACCAGGAGCGAGATACCATAATGGAAAGATTTGTACCTCTTCTGTGTTTTGGACCCACCCTTAGTTTTGCCTCACAAATACAGATGCAAAACACTGACACATGACCTCAGACAGGGGCGTTCTCGCAAAAATCCGGAGGCCTTATAACGAAGGTCAAAATTGGGGCTCATATCTGCCTTTAAACAACCCATGAGGGTCTCGCTATCGCATTACAGCGGGTGCCCAATGCAGGCGACAGACGGAATTCACTCTAATTCAGTGCTATGATGGCTGTTCACAGTGGAATAAGCAGTTAAACTTCTATAATCAAAAATACACTTAGGCCTGGGTCTCACATAGCGATACACCAGCGATCCCGACAACGATATGCACTTGTCAGGATCGCTGGTGTATCGCTACATGATCGCTGCTGAGCTGCCAAACAGGCAGCTCAGGGCAGCGATCAGCACAGCGACACTGCGGGTAACATCGCTTAGTTACCCACAGTGTACCTTGGATACCAGCGCCCTGATGCAGGGAGCTGGTAACCAAGGTACACATCGGGTTTACAGGCGCTGCGCCTGGAAACCCGCTGTGTACCTTGGTTACCAGCTCCCTGCATCAGGGCGCTGGTATCCAAGGTACACAGCGGGTTTCTAGGCACAGCCCCGCGCCTGGAAACCCGCTTTGTACCTTGGTTACCAGCGGATCGCTGGTCTCCCGCCTGTCACACGCAGCGATGCGTGCCTGTCAGCGGGAGACCAGCGATCAAAAAAATGTCCAGGACATTCAGCGACGATCAGCGATACCCAGCAGGGGCGCTGATCGTCGCTGAATGTCACACACAGCGATATCGCTGGGGAGATCGCTGCTGCGTCACAAAACTAGTGACTCAGCAGCGATCTCGCTAGCGAGATCGCTGTGTGAGACGGGGGCTTTAGGTCTAGAAATATTTGGACAGTGACCGAATCTTGGTAGTTTGGTAATTTCTGCATGCCACCATTTTATATTTAAAATGAAACAACTGAGATGTAACTGAAGTGGAGACTTTCAGGTTTAATTAACGGGGGTGATCAAAAATATCCTGTGAAACGTTTAGGAATTGCAACCAATTTTCCACAAAGCCGCCTCATTTCGGGGGCTCAAAAGTAATTGGACAAATGAACTTTACCATAAATAAACGTTCAACGTTTTAATACTTTGCAGAGAATCTTTTGCAGGCAATGACTGCCTGAAGTCTGGAAGCCATGGATGTCACCAAACGCTGGGTTTCCTCCTCTATGATGCTTTGCCAGCCTTTACTGCAGGGGACTTCAGTTGTTGCTTGTTTGTGGGTCTTTCCGCCTTAAGTTTTGTCTTAAGCCTGTGAAATGCTGCTCGATGGGGTTGAGATTAGGTGATTGACTCGGCCATTGTAGAATATTCCACCTTTTGCCTAAAATCTCCTTGTTGGCCTTCGTAATATGTTTTGGGTCATTGTCCATCTGTACTGTGAAGAGCCGTCCAATCAGCCTTGTCGCAATTGGCTGAATAAAAGCAGAAAGTATCGCCCTGTACACTTCAGAATATATCCGCCTGCTTCTGTCTTCAGTCACATCATCAAACACTGGTGACCCAGCGCCATTGGAAGCCATGTATGCCCGTGCCATCACACTGCCTCCACCAGGTTTTACAGAGGATGTGGTGTGCTTTGGATCATGAGCCTTCTCCATACCTTCTTCCCATCATTCTGGTACAGGTTGGTCTTTGCTTCATCTGACCAAATAATGCTTTCCAGAACTGGGCAGATTCTTTAGATATTTTTTGCAAAGCCTAATCTGTCCTATTTTTAAGGCCGATTAATGGTTTGCACCTTGTGGTGAAACCTCTGTATATGCTCTCCTGAAGTCTTCTCTTTATGGTAGACAGATACTGAAACACATACTTACTGGAGAGCGTTCTTCACTTGGGTGGATGTTGTGAAGGGTTTTTCTTCAACATGGAAAGGATTCTGCAATCATCCAATGCTGTTGTCTTCCGTGGACGTCCAGACCTTTTTATAGGGAACCTGTCAGGTCCCCAATGCCCTCCAATCCAGCAGTATTCAGCTATGTGTCATTACACTCCCTCCCTAACCAGCCCTGTGTAACAATTCAATTACGGTAAATAAATGCTTTAAAAAAGCCTTTATAACCTCCGCTTTTCCTGTACTAATGAGGGCTTTGACTAGTCGATGGAGCGTTAGTTCCCCAGACTAGTCAGCCGTCTTTTCAGGTTATCATGCCCCTGTGGGCATAACATAATTTGCACGAGCAGGCCTCCGTCGTCAGCTCATGCAAACCTGCGCACGCACGCCGCAAATTCTGTCTGTCACTGTGTCTCTGAAGCCAGGTTTACACTACACGGCTTCAGAGACGCACTGAGCATTTCCGGAAGCAATCTTTTGAACTTCCGTACATGCGCAGTGCGCCGCTGAATCCAGGAAGCGAACACCTGGCTTTAGAGACGCAGTGACGCTGCTGTCATGAGTGGCGCACATGCACCAAATTTGCATGAGCGGCACTCGAGCAAATTATTATATCACGGCCAGAGGAGAGGGCTGACTAGTCTGGGGAACTAAAGTCCATCGACTAGTCAAAGCCCTCATTAGCACAGGAAAAGCAGAGGTTATAAAGGCTTTTTTAAAATCATTTAACTGAATTATGTTATACAGGGCTGGTTAGGGAGGGCGTTTAATCACATAGCTGAATGCTGCTGGATTGGAGGGCATGGGGGGACCTGACAGGTTCCTTTTCATTTCCCAAGCTAAATACTTTGTTTTGTTTTTTTTTGCAGAATGTACTAAACTGTTTATTTGGTGACTTAACATTTCTGCTAAATCTTTGACGGATTTCTTTTTTCTTCACCCTAAACACGGACTTTTTCCCTTCCATTGAGAACTCCTTTGACCACATGTTGTGGGTTCACAGCAACAGCTTCCAAATGCAAACTGCACTCCTGGAATCAGCTATAGATTTATTTACCTGCTTAACTGGTGATGGATTAACAAGGAAATAGTTTTTCCCTTTAAAGAGCTTTTGAGACATCTGACCAATTACTTTTGGTCCCTTTAAAAGGAGGCAGATGCATACTAAAGAGACATAATTCCAAAACCCTTACTCCGATTAGGATGTGAATACACTCAAATTAAAGCCGAGAGTCTGTACTCTATGCCCATATTGAGCATATAACTTGAATATGTTCAGGTAAACTACTAAAATGACAAAACTTGTGTCAATGTCCAAATATTTCTGGACCTAACTGTAGTAGTGCCAACTGCGGCACTTGTTGGTCGGTGTCTGCTGTGAAAAACAGCTGGCATCCGTTGAGTATGGAGTGGGCTCAGCTGGAGAACCTGCTACACAGAAGTGTTTCTGACTTTTGCAGTGTATATATGGCCTACATCTGAAGAAGCAACGGACTCCAGGCAGGGCCAATCGTCCTTGAGTTCCCCCATGCTCAATGACCTAGCCTCATGTAGATTCATGATGCATTAGCAGTCTGTATGCAGATATACAGTGTGAAATAAACTCTTGACATATACTTGTTTCCAAAAATTCCTATTTACTTGACAAAAGCTTTTTGCCACCAGCAGCAAGTAATAGCAAAATCTGCTGCATTATTCCATGCAAAAGCATCTCACAAGAAAATACCGTAGAGTATGTTGTTTGGCACCATACGCACGACATATACCTCTGATATACACTGCAAACACGAGTACACAGATCCCAGATCCATGCAGATGACTGAGCAGAGAAAACCACTTTGAAAAATCACAGATGGATTATAAAACATTGGGAGTAATGAAAAAGGAATCGGTCATTGTGTTTTACCGCAATTCCAGATTATATTCTGATCACAATGAACGCACAGCTTCTCAGAGGTACGGTATACGCCAATGTCCCGTATAGGGGCCACTCTCTGCTCTACAGGTCACAACACATTTTAAGAGGATCAGCTAGACCCAGAAGCATTTGCATGGTCCATTTAATCCTTCCTGTTATTTCTGATCTTTTAATCTCATTTAGAATAAAAAAAAAAAAAAAAAAAAAAAAAGATAAAATAGACGAGAAATAACAGGATCTCCCAGGATTCACTGTCAAAAAGAAGCCTAGACAAACACGTATTCACTTCTTCCTTACAAACTCTGCCTTCTGAATTCTCTCAGTAATTGCATACCAATAATTCAACACTCATGTAATGGTAATTTGGGGTAGTCAGATTTGGACAATGCATCCAAGTCAGTGTTTCACTATTATACATTATGTAGTGTATGCGCCGGTGAGATCTTATTCCATAGTAATACATACAGTGCCTAAAGATCATTTTTGGTAAATCAAGGTGGCGATGAAGATAAAGACCAACAGTCCATCTCGCACATCACACGCTTTACATTTACTAGAACTCGATTTGTTAGATACAGTTAAAGCACCCCTCCAGGTATTTTTTTTCTTTTTTCAGCGCTTTAATCCCCCTGTCTCACCTTCTGGCAGTTTCACTTTTAACCGATGCCGCTCTGGTCCCAAGGCGCTATATTGTGCCAGCAACTTCTGACTGGCCCGAAGTCAGAAGTTACGTCACAAGAGCTCAGTGCAAGTGTATGAGAGCCAGAACTAGGGTCTATAGACTTCTATTGAAAAATGACCTCCACAGCGCTCCATGGAACACTTGAGCCGGGAGCAACGCTGGAGAAGGAAGATGAAGGTGGTGGCAGGCGAGTATGAGAAAGGGGAATTACATTTCAAGCACCACTCCAGCAGTGCAATAAAAAGAAAATAAAGCTGGAGTGGTGCTTTAAATGGTCCCTGTTAGACATGTTATTTAAAGAACCCCATCAGATCTTTTAAGTTTTAAAAAAAATAAATAAAAATCACGGTAGTGGTCTTACCCCCCAAAAAATTATTACAAAGTGTGGGCCACTAGGGGTCTCCCTTCTGTCTACACTTGACCAGAAAGGTAATCTGTCTCCAGCAGTAGAGGCTCCGAGTCGTTTCATAGGGAAGTTGGGACGGGTCTCTGACTCTACATATCTAGATTGGGAGCCCCAATGGCTACAATGATAATGTCTGTAAAGCGCTGTGGAATCTAATATATAAAGCTGAATGTATGTGTGTATGTATGTGGGTATGTTTGTCCGGGATTGGAATCCGCACCGTCGCACTTACGGGCATGAAATTTTGCACGCCCGCACGTCTCGACCCCGAAAGCGTCCTAGGCTATGTTTTGAATCGAAATTTTAACCCCGCGCGTTGCAAATCGCCAAACAATTTTGGCCCTATCTACATAATGGGGAGAAAGCTGAATGCTTGTGTGTATGTCCGGCATAGGAATCTGCATTTACGGGCATGAAATTTTGCACACCCGCACGTCTCGACCCCGGGAGCGTCATAGGCTAGGTTTTGAGTCGAAATTTTAACCCCGTGCATTCCAAATCGGCAAATAATTTTGGCCCGGGATAGGAATCTGCACCGTTGTACTTACGGGCATGAAATTTTGCATGCCCGCACATCTCAACCCCAGGAGCATCATAGGCTATGTGTTGAATGGAAATTTTAACCCCCGCACGTTCCAAATCGCCAAACTATTTTGGCCCTATCTACATAATGGGGAGAAAGCTGAATGCTTGTAAATAGATATAATCGTTATAATTTGTTATAACTAACTGTAGTTAGTTACTATGCCCGGGCAGCGCCGGGCTCTTCAGCTAGTTATATATAAGGCAGTAAAATAAAATAAATACTTCTGCTCTGCTATCCGTCACACTGTATAGATACATAACAAAGGTGTCCAGTACTGGACGTTGGCAGAGGCCGTACGTGCTGGGAATATCCTGGCAGAATAATAAATCCTATAAAAAAAACAAAACCAGCAATACACACCAATAATATGATTTTGTGATTGATAAAGTTGTTACATTTTATTAAACGTGTTTCATATATTTTTGATTGGATTATAGGTTATATAATCCTGGCAGAATGCTGGTGATACAAAACACGATTATCTGGTCATACTAGACTGGCTTGAGCACCAAAAGAAGTTTTAACTTGACACCGGAGCAGAGGGCACCAGGACCATGCTTTTCAATTCGGTGCATTAAATGTTGTGATACCAGAGAGTTAAAAAACCTCCACCGATATGGTGAAGTAGGACGCTCCTTTTCTTCGCGGTTTGCAGCGCTGCCCGTGTTCTGTAAGTAGGGAATGCGGTCTGTTGCAGTGTGCCAGTTACCGCTACAGCACCCTCTGCTCTTTTTTGGTACAGATTGTGCTGATGACTGAGGTGGGCACAGTCATAAAAAATAATGTAACTTCCTCATGTGGCTCTTCCAGTGATAAATGAGAGTTCTTGAAAATACTGGCCAGCAAAGCGGAATATCCCAGGAATCAGAAATCAAGAAAAAGGGTTTACCCTAAATATAGGGACGATCGTTGCGCACAATGTATAGTCACGCGGACAAGTCAGATCAGTTATGTTCACAAGAACGCGTCCTGTTCTTGGAGACAATGAATGTTTTCCTTTACACTAAGCAAATATCAGCCAGGTTGGGTCTGCTCATGAGATCTCATCCAGATCCTCCCGTGTTTTCTCTACCTACAGCCTCATGAGAAAACAAGAAAAGCTGTGCGGTGGCGGGGTACTGAATCATGCAGGGGAATTAGGGTTTCCATACACATGAATATAAAGTATGAGAAGTGCTAAACGCCTTATCAAATGAAAGATTACAGTATCTGGAAGATGCCCTTTGTATCCATTTATTGCCCCTTCCTCAAAGCACCAGTGTTCAGAGTTGAGGAGGTTCTGGTTCTCGTCTTTACAGTAATTGTCGATAAGTCTACCCTTTCACCCCATTTTTTATTTTTTTTTTTAATATGCTCAAAATTATGTTCTGATCAGTGATCAATTTCTCAATGTAGATTTTTGGCTCCAACCCTAGAGCTGTATGACGGCCTCCTGTATCATCAGAATGGAATAAGATAATAAAACAATGCTGACACTTCTCTGATCGCCTGCAGATCTCTGTACTCCTGCTCCGTCTGGATAGATATGCGAGCGCTGCAGACAATCGTCGTCGATGTTTGGCACTTCTGCAACCAGCGATTTGCTGCAGTGGTGATAGGTCCATCCAGATGGTACAAGGAGAGGCTGGGACTAGTAACGACTAGTAACGTAGGCATCACTTATTATTTTTACTCTATCAAGAGCATTTTTCTAAATTGTTTTATTTCAGTGACCAGGCAACCAAATGATAGGAAAACCATTATAGCTGCCACTAGGAGTTTATTGCACACTATTGTTTTCTCATTATGATCAATGGATACGCAGCATGTTCTGCCTGGCGGCAACCATTTTATAGTGTAACTGATTTTCATAATTCCCATCATTATAAAGAAAGGTTATAAAATTAAAAGGCTCATGCTCCCCGAGCCAGTGGCAGTATGAATCAGAGCTGGACTGCAATTCTAAATGGAGGGGAATATTGAGGTGGGAGAGTACACATCCAGGAGAAGTAAATTGTAAGATATAAATAGAGGAAACCCCAAAGTCACTGATCCATGAAAGGAAGAATGAGGCTTCAGTGAGGAGAGCAACAGTTCTGAAAGTACTGGAGCCTGAGGAGCATGTTTGCTGCAGGCACAGGTCCTGAGGGTGCGCTCCTCCCTAGTTAATGTACCTCTCCTAGACTACAATCCTTCACCCCCTTTACAGATGGAAACTTGGTGGGGTATGTCTCAATCTCTCCTCCTCTATCTTGCTGTAGTTGGTCTGATTCTGATGAATTATGTGCCAAGAACACACAATGGCTCCGATTCATCACAACAGTCATTTTTCACACTCGACTTGATAAAATGGAGGGGTGGAGTGCAAGGCTCCTACATCTTGATGAGCAAGAAGGCACAAACTAGTGTGCGCCTTCCTACAATCTTACTCGGAGATGTTGTAAGATTTGTGGTGTAAGGAACGCCATCTCGTCAGGAATTTCACAAGCGGATCATTTCTCCAAAGTATTATTTTCATCACAGCAATGCTAGGCCGCGTGTCGCTCGTGCTACTGTGAGCGGCCTGTGTGGCTCTAACGTCTCACTATGGCCCGCAGCGTCTATGGACGGGTCTCGAAATTGAAAACATCTGGGATATATTGTTCAACAGCTGCCACCACCGGGTCTTCCCGATTTCCCCAAGAGCATTCAGCGTGGCAAAACATACCCGAGACAACCATTAATAACATTTATAGAAGAACGCGCACACACGCCTTGGCAGCTATGCATGGCGCTCATATTCAATACCGGATTTTGATAATTTTGTTTCCATTGTCTTATCCGTAACATGTCCATCCATCCTGGGAATTACATCATTCCACCACTTCTCCTTCTTGGTGTGGACATTTTAATGTTGAGGAGCTGTATATAATAGACATTTATTTTACAGTATACACAATTGTTCTACACATTACAAAAAAAAGACAGGCTTGGCCTCTGATGTCACCTGTATGCCCCCAGAATGGGCGTAATCCCATCTACACAATACAAAGGCTTTACGCAGTCAAGCAGGACACAGATTTGTGTGTGACCTTGCAGAGCGACTGTATTTCAGCTTCTCATGGAATTACTGGTAAATCGGTAGGTATTGTTTTGATGTTACTATGTGCTGATCTTGCTTGAAAACCAGTAAGCCGAGACAAGGAGGCGAGGGAATTACAAGCAAAGTTCATCTCCAGGCCCAGAGCAGAGCAGTCATTGCTGGAGGACTAGAACGCCTTACGCCCCGAACACGACATCTGTGCACCCATCAGTTTCACCCTTAGCGTGACTCATGGCTTTCCTTCTGAGAACTTAAGACAGTCACAGTATTTAACTCTCAAGAGCACAAACACAGGCCTCCCTCCGGGGATACTGGCGACATGTTGTGGTTGTAAGGTAGAGAGTGTGATAGGGAAAATACACGATAAACTCTATAAAGGAACATGAGGATCGAGCTATTGTTTAAGGCAGGAGCATTACTGTATTGTCAGCCCTGGTAGCATGACATTTGTTGTTCGGTTGCTATGGAAGAGATGAAGAGACAATAGTATAAAATACAGACGCTATAAATGAGAGACGCTTAGGGCTCCTGTTCTGATATAAAACAGCCCAGCTTACAAGCCCTGCGCAATGTCAGCAGCCGGCAATCATCAAATGCTCAGCAGGTCTGGACTCAATACTGCACCGGAGAAGAGCAGTGATGAACGACCGTGCGTCGGGGTGACCGGGTGCGCATTGAGTATAGCGGGTGCTCGAGCGCAAGGCTCAAGTCCCCACCCCACATTTCACAGCCAATAAACATGCAAGGATTGCCTGCTGCACGATTGAGGGGTTAAAATCTAGCTACTTTTGACCTGTTGACAGGCGCACTTTAACAAGGGTCT
>VIAB01001362.1:189707-202633 GCA_009801035.1 Oophaga pumilio
AAAAAAAAAATAGCAGCAAATGAAAAGGCCCAATTTTTTGAAACTGTATGGTGGATTAGGAAAAACAAAACAACCCCCCCAATAGCCTGCAGCAGAAATAAAATAAGAACTGTCCACCTTTGATCCGGTGATAAGTAGTGATGAGCCAACGTACTTGGATGAGGTGTGTTATGTGGGCATGCTTGGGTGCTAGCAGACAGTCTTTGGTGTGCTTGAATAATATGTTCGAGTCTCCGCGCCTGAATGTCTCACGGCTATTCGACAGCCGCAACACATGCATGGATTCCCTAACAAACAGGCAATTTATATGAGCATGTTTGCTCATCACTAGTGACAAGTCCTGTTCAATCCTTTACGGACATGTGATGTACAGTTACGTCATATACCAACTCCCTGCCTATAATGCGGGCTCAGAAACTGAGTCTGCGTCTTTCCTGGAAGATTGCTGTGATTTCACTTCTTAGCGCAGCAGACTGTACTCTAGAGCTGCCCTTATCAAAGTTGCAGCCTCAGTTGGACATATTGGATAACACTTCCGATCACCCCTCCACATGACAGTTGTGCCTATGACTCCCAGAGTCACAACTTGTGCCTTCATGTTCTGCTTGAACTAGTTGGAAAGAAATGTGACTGTTTAGTAGGAGGCTGCTGTAGGAAACCAGACTTGCTAAATCCTGCCCTTGTGAAGCCCTGTTCCTCATTAGCAATCTGGAGACGAGTGAAGAAAATGATCAGACGAGGTATAGATGAAATCCTGCAGACTAGAAGCGTCTGCAGACTGCTGACATTGATTTATATGCTTAAAATATATATGCGTTAAAAGATTAGAGGTGGCTATATACATTAGATGAGCATTGGCTGAAGCTGTTGATTTCACAGTAACCAATTGATTAGGCTGGGGCATGCTGGATTTCAACGTGACTGACCCTCTATGCCCCAGGATAGATAAAGCCCAGATTTTTATCAAGAACACATGCTTGGTTAAACGGATTGCATAAGTCTATGTGGCGGATAGGAGAAATAGCAGTCTACCAAACTAATGTACAGCCAACATCTATATATGGTTCACGGCCACCTTAAAGTGGATGTCCACTACCCTAGCTCAGTTACTGGTTTTGCCGTAAATACTTCGGAATAATACCCCTGAAAAACCCCAAATGCCCCATAACCCTCCCACTATTCTGCCAGTATCACACACAGGCCCAGCAGGATCTACTGGACAGGGCACTGCATCAGGCAAGACACTGATACAGTGAATAGATGTAACACAAAGCACCAGGATGGATGGATAGAGTGATATGTCTGAATTTATATAATAGAGGAAATACAGATATACACACAGCTTAAAAAGATAAAGGGAACACTAAAATACCACATCCCTGATATCACTGAATTAAATATTTCAGTTGCAAATCTTTATTCATTACATACTGGAATGCTTTAAGAACAATAAAACATAAAAATGATCAACGCAAATCTAAATTAATATCCCATGGAGGTCTGGGTTTAGAATGATACTCAAAATCAAAGTGGAAAATCAAGTTACAGGCTGATCCAACTTCAGTGGAAATGGAAAAAGTGGAAAAGAGACAAGGAAATGATGCTCAGTAGTGTATGTGTGGCCTCCACGTGTCTGTATGAACTCCCTTTAACACCTGGGCATGGTCCTGATGAGGCGGCGGATGGTCTCCTGAGGGATCTCCTCCCAGATCTGGATTAAAGCATCAGTCAACTCCTGGGCAGTCTGTGGTGCAATGTGACATAGGTGGATGGAACTAGACAGGATAGCCCAGATGTGCTGGATTGGATTCAGGTCTGGGGAACGGACGGGCCAGTCCACAGCATTAATGCCTTCAACATGCAGGAACTGCTGACACACTTCAGCCACATGAGTCCTAGCATTGTCATGTATTCAGAGGAACCCAGTGCACCTGCATATGGTCTCACAATAGGTCTGAGGATCTCATCCTGGTACATAATGGCAGTCAGGGTACCTCTGGCGAGCACATGGAGGGCTGTGCCTCCCCACACCATTACTGACCCACTGCCAAACCGGTCATGCTGGATGTTGCAGGCAGCAGAACGTTCTTTACGGCATCTCCAGACTCTGTCACAAGTGCTCAGTGTGAACCTGCTCTTATTCATGAAGAGCACATGGCGCCAATGTCGAATCTTCCAATCTTGGTGTTCTCTGGCAAACGCCAGTCGCCTTGCACGGTGTTGGGCTGTAAGAACAAAACCCACTTGTGGATGTCAGGTCCTCAGGTCACCCTCACGGAGTCTGTTTCTGACAGTTTGAGCAGACACATGGATGTTAGTGCCCTGCTGGAGGTCATTTTGCAGGGCTCTGGCACTGCTCCTCCCTACACAAAGAAGAAGGTAGCCGTCCTGCTGCTGAGTTGTTGCCCTCCTATGGCCCCGTGTAGTGGCCTGCTCCTTGCTCTGGAATATTTAATTTAGTGATAGCTAAGGTGTGATATTCCAAGGCTCACTATACATACATGTGATATAGAGCAGGGTGTACACACACACGCCAGCTCTAGAGGGAGAAGTGAGCAGGGAGATGGGTGAGCCGTGTCTGCAGCCGCATGCACAGAAGTAGTGAGTGAGCTCTGCTGAATAGAGCCCCGCCCACCCGCACAGCATGAAAGTCACATGACTGATGTCACATCAGATTCCAGAGGCTGGAACTCAGGGAGAAATTGATGTGACATGAAGTCAGTGGCTTCTCAGCCAGAGATCATATGACCAGAGGAGCATCTCAGAAAGCATGGCAGCTACTTACCATAAAAATAGTGGCTGACCCCTTTAAAGCAAATTTTCAGCATAAAATGTATTGACTTGTGCCAATTACCTTTTCTCAGTTTTCACTCAGACCAATGAACCCCATGATAGACTGACACCTCTACAGAGAACAGGAAAGCTTTTTTCAGTAGTCATCTCATTGTCACCACAGGCAGGATTACAAGGGAAAGTAGCACAGATTACACAGGATCACATTATACACAGTAGATGATGGACACAGCTCACGTCCTCTCCGCAGAAAACTGTCCAATAGAAGTCAATGAACAGCTCTAGATCATTGTTTCCCATGGGTCATGTAGCTACAGTAAATCATATAGAACAAACAAAAAAAGTTATACTAATTAGAATTGTTAAAAAAATACATTGATGGTCCAGTCTCCTTGTATTGTCACAGTCAGTATCTATAGAGCTAGCTTGTAATCAAATCAACGTGACAGGCATAAAAGGGACGGTCGGCACAGGATGACTGTTCAAACCAAGTACAGGCGCTCGGTGCATCATTGCAGGGCCAATCATTTATATACACCTTCCCACCTACAAGCAGCCACAATTCCGGATGTACTGACAATACAGACACGGTCACACGAGCGATGATTCTGTCTTCCAAAAGAATCAGATGGATTATGTAAATGACACTCGGCTTAAACTCGGTCAATTAATCCAAATGGCGGTTTACTACAATCTAATTTAAGAGAATCGCATCACAGGTGGGGAGAACTTAACTTCTCCATTGTCTGTGTAACTTGGACTGCACTAGGATGTCATCCGAGTGCAGTCTGATGTTTTACACGCACCCATAGACTTGAAGGGATGTGCGTCGTCCAATTTGCAGCCACTCGCAGCCCGCGGCAACTTTCTCATGCCAAATCAGCATGACAAAAAAAAATTAAAAAATGAAGATCTTCCTTGCCCCATACTATTACATTGGGTGGCGTGCTATCCGTTAACACACCGCATAGAACTGCATAGATCTGGTGACAGGTCCCCTTCAATGGATTGTGAGCAAGTACAATAGTCAATTAGGTGACTCTATAAATCATGGAGCTTGTTAGTCTGATACAATGGTGAGGACACAAACGGATTAATCTGTGGAGCAGGCAATTACGTGATCTAAGAAAATAAATCACAGTAAATCTATCTATGCAGTTTATGTACAAGGTTAGTATGTAGTCACGATACATGCTCGGTGACGGAGCAGAAAACTCTATGAAGAGCTGTACTGAGTCATACAACTTGCTTACTAGATATTAGGTTACGTCTTGTTACTTATTATATGAGCTGAGATACTCTGGCACATTAGTCATATGATATACGGGCTTCTTCGTGTGAATGGATGACAAAAAGCACTGAAAAAGGACAATAATAAAGCAGCTCAATGTACGACTCAAAGATCAAGACACAGAGTGACTACCTACCCCAAGCCAGAGCTACTGCCTACCCTGAGCCAGAGCGACTACCTACCCCGAGCCAGAGCGACTACCTACCCCGAGCCAGAGCGACTACCTACGCCGAGCCAGAGCGACTACCTACGCCGAGCCAGAGCGACTACCCCCAGACTTTTAAACCAACAGGTTAATGTCACAACGCGATCAACTGTGGTATATGAGGTTAGATGGCGACTTCACAGAATCTGTGCTCATAATTAGGCCATGTTCACACATTCAGTATTTGGCCAGTATTTTACATCAGTATTTGTAAGTGTAAGCCAAAATAAAGACTGAAACAACAAGAGGAAAAGTATAATAGACACACGTGCACCACTTCAGCATTTTTCACCAACTCCTGGTTTTGGCTTCTAAATACTGAAAGTGTGAACATGGCCTTATGCATTGATTGAGAAACTTGTCTAAAAAGCAAAGATGGCACACACCGAGTCTTATAAAAAAAAATATATTTCTATATGCCATCTTCATTAACACCAGCATGAACAATTACATTTGCAGAGGAAGGAGCTGGAGCCCAGAGGCGGCGGCCGGATTGCATTACACATGCTTCAACTGGCCATCTATTGCTTCTTACACGAATTTCTCCATCTACATTGTTATCTGGAGAGAATTGTGCACAACTCAGCTGAAAAGACAAACCCCTGGAGATGGGAATGCTCACTTTAATAGGAGAATTCCTGGGACACAGCAGTGCACATGTACCTTTTCTTTTGATGTGACCATTGATCGGATGGAGATGTCAGACAAGGAGTCACTCCGTGATGATCCGACTGGTGGCGTTTAGTGACACACAGCAGTCACACCCATAGTTCCTGGACTCCCAGTATGAGGCGTCTTTCAGATGGGCACCACCTGTGACATCATTATGACAGCTGCTTACTTAGGGCAGTGCCAGGGATTATGAGTGAATGGGAGAGGTGGCATCAGAAGATTACTTTTCAGAGTGACATATGTTGATTGTAATTCTGAGCCCAGTATAAGACCAGACATGCATAACATATGGGACATACTTGCCATCACTCCCTTAGGTCTTGCATACACATTTCCTAAGTTAGGATATACATCTCTTTCTATTGTGAAAACAAACAGGTCGGAGCAGTCCCGCAAATACTGTAATTTACAAGACGAGACACTCCTATCTATACGTCCTATTAGGGCACCCGGACTTCACATCTCTCCATGGACTCGGTCCATTCACATATTACATGGCAGGCTATTTATCTGAATGGTGAGCGTGAAATGCTACAAATATAAAAGGTAATGGGAGTATTCTCTTCTCCAAGATTCTATCCCAATATGTAGTAGGTGTAATAATAATAATATTAGCAAATACCTCCAATAAGAAGTGTAGTATAGTTCTTCTCATTTACTATGTCTCTTTCCTCATGTGCAGGCATTGCAGGACCTTAGGTATCCATGGTTACGACCACTGATATAGTGGCAGTTAACTAGTTGCTAGTGGTCGTAACCATGGATCTTGCAAAGCCTGCACATGAGTAAAGAGACATAGTGAATCAGAAGAACTATACTACATTTCTAATTGGAGGTATTTGCTGATATTATTATACCTACTACATATTAGGATAGAATCTTGGAGATGGGAATACCTCTTCATACTTCCCAGGATGAAGACCTGTGCTGATCGGCGGATTGCCATGACTGCGGTCTTCCTGAGGACCCCCTTTGTGTATATGCATTACCCACGGACAGTGGCACTCATACTTTAGAATGGACTAATTATCAACAATCAACATTAACAAGGTTCCCCCAAGTTTGGCACTTTTTACATTTAGAAATGTAACCATTCAAACTGTATGGGGATGGCAGAGCTGGATGAAATACAGAACTCTACTTTCCCTGGCAGTGCCTTGGAATGTGAACATGTTCGACTTTCGCTCCACTAAGAAGTAGGACTGACCCCCAGCCGTTCTTGTGACAGTCGGGGGTCAGATACTTCTCAACCAACCACACTTTAAGGCCAATTACACACACACATTTTGATGTTTTTCAGTGATTGTTTTTCACAGCGTTTTCTTAAAATGCAGCAAAAAAGTGAAATACAAACAGGGTATAAATTACTCATTAATAGGAAAACTTATCATTTCCTTTGTTGAATAAGGACTATCGATTCTCAATGAATAAGTCTATTCTGAACACTGAACAGAAGTTTCTTGCTCTCTGTGGCGATTCGTCATTCCAGATGCCTTACTCATTAGGGACTGGTTAATGTATAAACAGGGCTGTCTTCTCTATTAGCTCAGCGAGTCTTTCTTCATATTTAGACTTTCTTTTACTTTGTGGTATACTCATAACAAACGGTGCCTATGGAAACTAACCTCTTAGTACATGTACTATATCTACAAAAGTATTGAGACACACCTCAAAATGATTGCAGCTTTTTTTATTCAGTCCCCGTGCCACGTGTGCGTAAAATCCAGCCCCGTGCCACGTGTGCGTAAAATCCAGCCCCGTGTGCGTAATATCCAGCCCTGTGTGCGTAAAATCCAGCCCCTTGCCACGCAATCTGCTTTTACTAACATTTGTGAAAGAATGGGTCATCTTTCGCCTGTGATGCTGTAATAGGATGTCACCATTGCAACAAGTAATTCCTGAAGTTCCTTCCCTCCTAAATTTTACACAATCAACTTTGAGGAGTACTATTGTTAAGTGGAAGCGTTTAGGAACCACAGCAACTCAGCCACAAAGTAGAGACCACGTAAAGTTACAGAGCGGGGTCACTGAGTGCTGAGGCACATAGTGTATAAAAGTCACCAACTCACTGCTGACCCAAAACTGCAGAGCCCCAAACCTCCTCTGCAATTAACATTGGCACAAAAATTGTGCACCGGGAGATCCATGCAGGGGTATAACAATCATCGGAAAGAGTGCCCGACAATTCGAGGAGACCCCGCTTCATGAATTGGGGGTGTCGGGCGAGCTACAAACACCTCACCACAAATCCTACTCTAGTCCCTGCTGGAGTAAGAATTGTGGCATAGCGAATTTCACCACTTGTCTTGAATTTGACGAGTATCGTTTTCCGTGTCCCAGGTATCCCCACTTTGTCGTAGCTGGGCGAAAATGGTGTGAACTCCAAAAGCTGCGTCATTTTTTTAAATTGTCTCTTTTCAAAGCTTTTTTGTCTGTTTATTTTTTTTTTTTAACACCAGAGTACTGGTTTAAAAGCTTTGATGAATCGGCCCATAAGTGTACACCATCTATTAGGGGACGTACTTTGCGCCACAAATTTGCACCCAAAATTTGGGTGCACCCCTTTCTACAAAGCCATGCCCTTTTTACAACAGTCTCATAGCCTCTATTCAAAGAGGACGCAGAAAGCAGCTAAAAACGCACAAATATGGAGCAAGTACAGTGTGATGTAAATTGCATCCTTTAGTTTTAGAAACCTCTCCCAATGTATTCATTTTTTCTGAAGCCCCAGTTTACACATGTTGGATTTCAAAAGGATTTGAGCACAGTTTCTGCCCCCAAATCCAAGGGAAATTTGCACAATAATCAGCCTCTCATGCATCGGAATGGGCCCTATTCACCGGCAACTGTGAATTTTAATATGTAACATAGTAACATAGTTATTAAGGTTGAAGGAAGACTTTAAGTCCATCTAGTTCAACCCATATCCTATCCTAACCTGCCCTAACATGTTGATCCAGAGGAAGGCAAAAAAAACGCCAAGTGGCAAACAGTAAGCTTCACATTGGGGAAAAAAATTCCTTCCCAACTCCACATACGGCAATCAGACTAGCTCCCTGGATCAACGCAGTATCTAGGAAACTAGTGAATATGGATTTCCATCTGAAAGTTGGGAGAAAAAATGGATTAGTAACATGTCCTCTATTTAGGACAGAAATCATGAGGTTTAGCCCCAGTGAATGACATTTCTACTAATTAGCAGACATGCAGCTCATCCGCTGTACAAGGACAGCCTCAGATCTGTTGCGGAAATACACAATTTAAGGGTTGGGTGTCTTGATGGGTTGAAAATCTGGCTGTGCATTATTAGGGGAGGGAGCAGACATTCTGTACATGCCTCCAGACCAAGGACTACTATTTTCCCCCTGTTTGACTCCCCAAACATGTCTCCGTTCCCATCGCCAGGCAATCTAGAGACACAATATAACTTTTCCAGTCTAATGTCAAGTGCAGAGTCACAGCTCTATGGCCATGCATATATAAAGTCACATTACCAAGGAAGGGTGGAACACAATGTAATTAAGGAGAACACTGGCATTAAATCAGAACATAAGCTCTATCCTGGAAAAGAAAACATTTATCCCCTTTCACCAGGCTACTTCCTTTATTTCTACAGATTTCAATGGGGGAAAAAAAGAAAATCCACAGAAGAAAAGAATCTTTTAAAAGAGGTAATTTGGCAGCTTAGGACAATATTAATCAGCTTCAGCAGCATGGCGGAGGGAAGGACTTACAGTGTTAAATAGCACGCCTGGTGAATAACCATTTTGTACTTTTGGACTTTGCAGCTTTGTATTAGTCATTAGGTATGTGCAGATACTGCGAAGGCTAATTATGGAGGATTCAGAAGCATTTCGTTACAAGGCTGGCCCGAGGATCAATCAGGGAGCCAGGAACAAAAAATGCACAAAACAAACAGGAATGCTCTTTAGAACACAAAAACTAAAAATACCTGGGTGTCAAAGAGAGTGGTAAAGGGGAACTGTGGCAGGGCTGACGACCGGAAATTCAACTTACCCTTGGGATCAAATAAATAAAAGTAACACTCTGGAAAAAGGTTTATATTAGCAGCACTAATGATTAACCAGCAGCACGACCATTACAGAACAGAGCGGATAATCGGAGTTAAAAATCCTTTACCTTCAGCCAATCAGAAACATTGAAAAAGATTGTCTGGTACCCCTGACTTCTCCCCAAAAAAGCGCCTCAAAGTCCCCATCCTTTAAAACAAAGCATTTTTATAAGTTACGGTTATCTAAAATTCCTCGGATATCCCCCATTTCCAGTTTTATTCATTCTTTTTAGATTTCAATGAGAAAATTTGAAACTTTCGGGTACGCAACGCGGAACGTGATAACGACGTCCACGCCTCCTAATATCCAAAGCCTCACATCAGTGTCCGCTGATAGAAAGCGTTTCTTTACAGAACCTGCCAAAATAACATTTATCTTGTCAAAAAGGGGGAGTGTTCATGTAGGACCCCTCCCCCAAATGGTAACACCCGGTTGTCAATTTCTAGGAAGAATAACATCTTCTACCCCCCTCCTTAGACGGACAGGTCTCTTCCCATACACACATATGCTGTACAGTCATCGTAGTCACATCATCCCCAGTCACTGGTCAAAAGTACGTTTTCTCTGAAAGACAGTATGAGAAAAAGAAGAAAGCACGCTATATCCGGTTATGTAAAAATAAATACCATATCACCCGACTCGTGTATAATTAAAGAGGTCCGGTCACCAGGTCACTTTTTGCTCCTATTTTACATCCATTGCCCCAATGAATACGGTTCCAGAGATACAGGCCTTTATCTTTAGTGCTAATCATTACAGTTTTTACAAGGGGGCATGGCTCAGAGTAATTATACAGAGCAGCCACAGACACGCCCCAGAGGATCCTCTATAGCCACACCCCCTCAGTACAGACCACAAAAAATCAGCACTAAAGAAAAACTCCCTTATCTCTGGAACTGTATGGTGGATTTTCAAAAACAAAGAAGTGGAATATTCAGGGGAGCAGTGTGAATAAAACAGACGCAAACAGCGGCCACTTTTGACCTGGTGGCAGATCTACTTTAAGGAAGATTGCAATGATGACCTTCTGCACAGCAATGTTCAATTTGCAGCGGACGCAGCCGATTACTGCACATCAGCTCTTATTCTAGAGGATTTTTTTTTTCCTATAAATTGAAAATCCGTGGGTGATGGGAGTGAAAAACTGAGTAGTAAGGAAGACTATTCACATCTGCATTAAATTTATGCTAACACCTCTTGCAGCTGATGTGATTGGGGTCTTCGCTGTCAGCACAGTATTTGTAAAGTCCTCCCAATACAATAAGACAGTGGCATAGTAAACTTGGTTATGGATGATCGGTAGATTACAGGTATCGGGGCTTTCTTCACTGTCTGCTTAAACAATTGACTGATTTAACAAGCAGCATCCATGGCAATCTGCAGTTAATCAATGATTTACAATTACACTGTACACTTCATGCTTCGTTTCACTGGACTTTTGTTATGGAGTCTACTATCCTTCTACAGCGACGAATACCCGCACCCTCCAGCGAAGCACCCTTCGTTTTAGGAAACATCAGAGCAATAAATGTAAGTGCTGGGTGTGATTGCTGCCAGACAGGTACGGGCTTAGTCACAAAGGGTAGACTCCGGAAAATCTACATTCAGCAGATAGTTACTTGTACAGTTTCTATTTACATCAGAATCGGGACTCGCAAGCGTAGACATATCTTCGTTAGATGACTGCTGAGAATTGTTGGCTTGCGACACGCATCACTTTGTGGCCCAAGCCGTAACGGGATGTCTGTAGTGACTGTGTGAATGTAAGTGACTGCAGACTTGTACCCCAAGGCCGGACAACCCCTTTAGTTATCTTAAAAATAACATTTATCACTGTAAATACAAGATCATGGGGGTCTGACTGCTAGGACCCCAACCAATCCAGAGTACGGGAAGTGAGAATGCAGCGGTTGAGCGCATGTGTGACCTCTGCTCCATTCACTATTTTTGATAGCGGTGGTCCCGCATGTGCGCTACTGCTCCATCCACAAGAGGAACATGGATCCCCCCTTTCTCCAGATGAGTGAGGGGTCTGCCGTCAGCTCCCTCACTGATCACTCACTAATTACCTATCCTGTAAATAGGTGATAAACATTATTTGCAGGAGAAATCCTGGAGACCCCCGAGGGCAGAGCTGGTTTCAGACAAGGTAAGCTGGTGGAGCCATCCTACATCAAGTTTTCTGGTCATGTGTCAGCCATGGAAAAGGGAGAATGAATAGTAGGAGACGTTCTTACCTCCTCCACAGACACGGGCAACACAACTCGGCTGCAAAAGAAAGAAAACAAAAAGAGTGAGACAAACAGAAAAAGGTGCACAGGCAGCAAAAGTTTATTTCCCCTGACTAATATCCAAGGAAATCATGTCAAAAGCGATTTCAGAGAACTGTAAATTTACAGACTGTTTTGTTCTAAGCCTTTTCCTTTAGAATTTGCGACTAACAGGAAAAAAAGGTGATAACTAACGTTTGTGGAATATTTCAGAAACCATTTCCACAGGACCTGCTCGCCCTACTGACATTTACGGTACTGTTACGTTTCCCATAAAATGAGTAGGCTGAGGCATCTATGCCATTACTCTTTGTAAGGCCACGTTCACACGATCAGTATTGGGTCAGTATTTTACATCAGTATTTGTAAGCCAGAAGCAGGAGTGGGACAATCAGAGGAAAAGTATAATAGAAACACATCACCACTTCTGTATTTATCACCCACTCCTGGTGTTGGGTTACAAATACTGATGTAAAATAACAAAAACTTCATTACAGCTCACCCAGTTGCTCTATGGTCATCCACCTGGGGCTCAGACATCGGCCTCGCCCTGGCCTCCCATCAAGGAGTCCAGCTCAACAGGACTGGATTTTTATTTTTATTTTTGAATAGAAAATCTAGTGCGCACAAAAGAAAAATTTTCATGGTGGACATGACCCAGTCGACGCGTTTCGACTGCACTAAGCAGTCTTACTCATGACATGAGTGTGAACGTGGCCTTAATGTACAAATGAACTGACATTTGTGGGTACGCAAGAGGCCGGTTTATCATGGACAATGACGATCAGAGCATAGACTGTGATGTATGGACCAATTGTGGGTCAAACAACAATTTTAGGGGGAACACAAATAAACATTTGTATCTTATTTGATATGTTGATGCCCCTTTAAAAGCTTTGTGCATCAGTGGGGGTCTGGGTCTTGAGACCCCACCAGTAGCTCAAAGCGCTCACCTTCTGCATAAGTGCACACAATCATATAGCGTATGGACTAATAGACTTTCTTTCCAGCCCATACTCTGCCATGTCTGTCCATGCCACAGCTGACAGCTTCTGCCCTGTGGTTTCAGTGATAACCAGGCAGATAAGCAATTTAAGGTCACAAATGGATGGAAGATAACGTTGAAAAAGGAACAAACAACTAAAAAAGGGAAAGTTAAAGGTTTTTTTTTAACTTTTATAATCAATATTAATCCACAAATAATAATAAAAAGAAAGCTTTATATTGTATACCATTGGATTGGTTACTGGGTATTGAAGTGTTTCTGTACGCCGCCTGATCATAAGACAATGTGTAAGACTCACAGAAGTCACTGTTGTGAGTGTGAACTGCGCCATGATATGTAATACTTTCTTTTAATCAATAAAGAATTCACAGGAAATTCAAGGTAACCTTCATCTCTCCAGCGCTTCTTACAAGGCTCTGACCACCTGACATTGTACAATGATTCCGTGCGTAACTGGATATGTCCACACACTGAGGATTTGCTACCAAAAAAAAAAATTGCATGGAAATGTCCTGCAAATTGCTCATTAAAGGGAGGCAACCACTACCCTCCAATCTGCCATTACTACCATAAAGTGACCAGTGCTGTGGGGTCATAGATGAGATGAATCTGTGCT
>VIAB01001363.1:8966-21571 GCA_009801035.1 Oophaga pumilio
TCGGACGCCCCGCTCCGCAGTGTTCATCGTCGGACGCCCCACTCGATCATGTTTAGGTTGGCTTTATGGAGTACCACCGACCGACACACAACTGTGACCATAACGCCAAAGTTGCATCAACTTTTTACCGATTTGGCCTAATCCATGCAGAGACGGAGGAACCTGCAGAAAAAGTGGTCACCCAGACGTCCACATCTGCCCGACCAGAGGAGTGCTACACCTAACCCCAACACGCCACTATTTTGCAGCCATTTTTGGGTGGAACTTTGTTTTGCAAGGGTAGCCTTTAATCAGCTGATGTGACCACACAACAATAGGACTCGGTACGGTACGCCTTGCTTGGTTAACCACTTACTACCTGGAGGCAATTTCCATTTTAACCAGGAGATAAGGTTTTCCTATAATTAGTATGTGACCGGTTTAACTGCTGTAACTTTTTTTTTTTTTGCTTCGGTGAGTCGTTTTGTTGCCAAGAGAAATAGAGAATTTTTTTTTTCATTCTCTAAAATGCTGCAAAAAATTTGTTATTTTAGAAATATTAAGGTTAGGGCTCGTGCACATGACAGTATTTTCAGTCCGAGTGCAATCTGACAACATCAGATTGCACCTGGACCAATAGTCTTTTATGAGGCTATTGCACATGTCATATTTTTTTTTTTCCTCCGACCCGGAAAAAATCACTCAATGCCTGAGTTTGAGCTGATATGTGGATCACACTCACCCATGCAGCTCAATGAGCGCATGAAAACCATCGAGCAGCACTCAGATGACATCTGAGTGCAGTCCGATTTCCATGCACTGACAGAATGGAAAAGATGTAAAACACTTTTTTTTTTTCTCCATCTTCTCCTCCTCCAAGAGAATCAGAGGACATTATGCTCACACTCTGATCATACTCTGAACAGAGGCGGATTAGAGTGTGATTAGCATAATCAATCGACCGACTCTCGAATGAGAGAACACATGGTCGTCTCACCAAACCCCACATTGAACAAATAGTAGGAAAATTACACTTTCCAATTGGAAGAACTATCATTATGTATTGTCCCTAAAATGGTGTGGCTTCATTTCACCTCATGGTGAGGAGGTGATAACTTTTCATGAAACACCCATCACCAATTGGCAGAATGTGGAGCTTTAATTTCCATAAGAATAGAGCGGCAGTGCACATGCTCGACCACTGGTCCATTCATTCCCCACGGGGTGCCGAGCATTGCACTCTGCTTTATTTGTGAACCCCATAGAGAATGAATGGAGCGGTGGTCGGGCATCAGAATTGCTGCACTATCTTGTAACAGTACAATGACCCTACTGTACCCCACCTTTTAACTTACCTGGAAAAGTATAGTGACCTAACACAGTGTGATCCCCCACACAGCCCTCCATGCATTATAATGGGCCTTTAAACAGTATTTTGGCCCCACAAATCCCAACTCTGTATAATGGCCCGCACACTGCACTCCACCCAAACCTTCAAACTAATTCCTTGCATATAGTATAAAGGCTCCCACATAGCCCTCCAAATATTATAATGGCCACCACATAGCATTCCATATAGTATAAATGCACTCGTAGTCCTCCATATAGGATGCTGCACCCCCTATAGTCCTCCATATAGTATAATTCACTCCTCATAGTCCTCCATACAATATAATGCACTCCCCACAGTTCCTTATATAGTATAATGCACCACATAGTCCTCCATACAACATAACAATGTTCTTAAAATAAAAATAAAGAAATCAATACTCTCCTCCTTCTTCCCCTGCTCTTCCGGTCTTGACAGCGAGCGTTCTTAAGGTTTGGACATCTCGGCGCAGCGCGTGCCATGTAGTGTCGTCATTGCGCCCGCTGCACTGAGACGTCAGACGCCGATACAGTTGAACTGTTGCTATGACGGGCGGGGAGCACTATGTCGGCGCTGGCACTCTGAGCCCTCACCCAGCTCACTTGACCGGACAGCCCCTTTAAGTCTTGTATAGTTAGGCTTAAGACAGAGATGATGCATACACTTGCTTTATATTATTATTGGTAGTAGTAGTATTATTTTTAGTATTTTTTACTCATTGATATATTTTCACTTTTATTTTTACTGTGCCCCCCTCATGTGCTCAGAATATTCCTTTCTGTAACATTACAGCTGGATACTTTATCATCTTCACCTCCTTCTAACAATAAGAAAAGGTAGAAGAAATAGAGCCCACTTTTTTCTCTGGAGCCTCAGGCTGTCATTGACAGTCATGCAACATGTACCTACACGATTTTATGTGCAGTTGTCAAAAACCTCAGATTAATGGGGTTGTCCAGGATTAGAAAAACATTTGTTTTCTTTTGAAAAAACAGCACCACCCCTAACCATGGGTTGTGTCTGGCATTACAACTCAGCCCCATTAAAGTCCATATAACTAAACTGCAAATACAACCCAAAATCCATGGTCAGGAGTGGCACTATTTCTCCAAAAAACTCACAATAGGTGCCTGTTTAGGGGTTAATTAATATATAAGGCTCTGTTCATCTTAACATTATGGCTTTGAATTATTATGAAAGGTATGGTGCTGTGATGACAGTCCAGGTTGATTTATAATGGGATCCCTTGAGATTCCAGTCTGATTTACGTCATTATGAAAAATAAAAATAAGAATGTTGCATGCTGCTCTCTTCTTGCTGAAACCTTTCTGGAGCTTCTTAAAGACAATGTGACCAGAACCAACCAGTTTCATTAGGAAAATATCGTGAGCCCTTCCCTCAACTTCTAGGATGCTTGGAAAGCAACAGTATGTCTTCTTAGGACTGGGCAAACAGTCCTAAATTTAGATGTTCTCCACGTGGTGCGACTAATTGATTGGTTCTGATCATTGAGAACATTCCAGTCTCTTCCTTTATGGAAACTTTAATTGTTCTTAATTATTATCAGTAATTCTAGTGTTCGTGCAATGATCATTGGAAGGACTATTCCATGTGGGGCAATAAAAGATAATTGTTCCATGGAAAGAAAACGCTGCATTTTTCATATAATATAACTAGCGGAAAAATCAATACATTGAAGATAACAAAAATCTCCAGTCAAAACTGATATTGCTTTATTTCTGGTGTAGGATCAGAGATGACGGTGCATGACACAGGCATGCAAACAGTGTCAGACTGGGGTGCCAAGGGCCCACCAGTAACATGAACTCCAAGGCCCCACTTCTCATCTACATGCAAATATGACTTTATCCTCATTCACAAAATTCCATAGCAATAATCTGGGTAGATTGTTAGATGCTGCCTATGTCTGTATATGGTGAATAATCAAGTATATTGTGCCAAGTACTGATCATATAAGTGGGTGGTGGCCCATTCCTGTGCAACGGCCCACCGGAGGATTCTCATGTTCTCCTGTGGGCCAGTCCGAGCCTGCATGCAAACTACACCAGAGGGAAAACCAAAACGGGAATTGTTGCGCCACTCGCTGTCTCAAAATTGTACCAGTTATGAGCAAAGAATTCCTTGAACGAATAACTGCACTTTCAGAAAACTTTTTAAGTGTCGTAAGTTTTGATCAGTGTTCTCTGTATAGGGAACCAATCACGTCGAAAAATGCTATTAACCAGCAAATATAAGGATAACATGCAGGATAGTAGTGTTAGCAAAGTGTCCATCCACCGTACTGAAAGTGCGGCTCCTGGGAGAAAATTAACTTTATTCCTCCAGGGAGCTGACTGCTTTCAGTGACAGCTGGCTCTGCGCCGACGCACTTAAGAGACGGCTGTGAGCCGTAGTGCCGGGGCGTGCTTAAAGCCGCTGCTTACAGTGCTGAGAGTGGTAACTACAGCCGTGCTGGCCCACCTCCCAGTCGGCTCCCGGGAGGAATAAACTTCATTTTCATTAGGTTTATTAGCAAAATTTCCAAACTTATTGCTGTTTTAAAATAAACCAATAAAACAAAAACAAATTGACTCAAAAGCTAAAATAGGAAGTGCTGTCTACAAATTAATCACAATGCTACCTCTACTGATTACTGCAGTCTCAGATTTATTAATTTCCTTCATGACAAGCGTCTTTAGTAGTTAGAACCCCTCTGGCTGTTATGACCTGCTACAAATGTGATGCATAACCAGGCACCAGCGACTGGCAGTGTTCCTGAAGAATCTTATCCCATACTTCATTGGCAATGGCTTCCAGGTCACTAATATTCTTGAGTTTGTGTGCTGCAACTGCCTAATTGAAGTCCTACTTAAGATTTTCTATGGAGTGGAGGAACTGTGACGTCCACTCGGGCATTTTTCAGGAGTTTTTCTAATGCCAAACTTTGGTGGACTTTGAAATATGCTGGGAATCATTGTCGTATTGCAACATTCAATGATGCCCAAACTTCAGCTTCTTAATGTTTTCTCTTTGAATTTTTGATTATATTTACCGTATTTGATCCATCTTGCCTTCCACATACTGCACGTTTCCAGTGCCAAAGAAATCAAAACAGCTCCAAAACCTCTATGAACCATCACCATGCTTTTCTGTATGCTTCACGGAGCCACTGCCATGCTTCACTGTAGGCTGGATGTTCTTTTCAGTGCTTCATTCTTCCTCCTCCAGACATACCGCTGACTCATGGGACAGAAAAATTCCAGTTTTGCTTCATTCCTCTAGGGATCAAATCCCCAAACTCGTGGTTATTTTATGATTTGCAGCATATTGGAGATGAGTTTTTTTTTTTTTTGTGCATTTAGGTCAGAAGTGACATCTTGGAGTTTAGGCTGCGCATGAAGACCTTCAATATTTATTATGCATCTTACTATGCAAACTGAACCTTCAGTGCCTGCTACCACCAATTCTTACACGGGACCTTTGCTATCACTCGAGTCACCTGCCTCCTCAGGAATCTAGTAGCAGCAAGTTATTCCTAGATCTTTCTGTCACATCCAGGTAGTGTTGTCACCTGTGTTCATGTAACTTTGAACCTTACAGCTGATTTCAATGCTTTTATATCTTTTTGTATCTTTTTTTTTTTTGTGCAAGGCAATAATCTTTTTGGGCCACTCTCTTGATACCCAAAGAAAGTTAGTGAACTGGAGACCACCGCCCATGAGGACTGGGAAAAGATTCTTATGTAACATTGCCAGAAGCTGGTGTCTGACTGTGCAACACATTTGCAGCAGGTTACAACAGCCAGAGAGGCTCTACTATACTAAAGACGTTTGTCGTGAAGATGTTGAATAATTTGGAGACTGCACCAGTCAGTAACAGTGCCATTTTGTGTTGAGTTTGAAGATAGTACTGTCATTAGTTTTATCATATAACAATAAAAACGATGACCTTATTCAGCGCCATTGCTGCTTTCCATAAATGCTTATATAACCCCCTGACTCACCCTGTATCCTGTATCCCCACAAAAAAAAACCTTAAGGTCTCCGGCACTATATGGAGATCGGGTCTGCCTACAGCGGCAGAGCTGAAAACAGGTCCACATGCACCCGCAGTAGGGTAAGGCATAGTGTGCAAGCTGCGATGTCTGTGCGCAGGCGCAAAATTTTGCCTGGTAATGTGGCTGACGCAAGGCATCATCCACGTCCATTAAAGAAGGCGTATGGCGAGCAGCAGCCGGGGGAGGGATAGAGAGGCCTGAAACCACACCCATCTGACCAGTCCGATCTGATTTCCATACAGTGCTGGAGAACTTAAAAAGGTTTTGAGGGTTTCTAAAGGGTGAGTCAGGGGGTTGTATAACATTACTGAAATGCAGCACTGGTGCTGAATAAGGTCATAGTTTTAGTTATGACAAAAATGATGAAATGTTCCCTTTAAATTAGTTTGACAAGAGAGCATTTGTAAATTTTGCTAATAATCCTAATTTGCTATTGTGGATTGCATAATTTTGATTGCATGTTGAAAATTTAATAGTTTAACCTAGTCTCTGTTTATTATGATGCACATAGAGAAGGATGTAGGACCTCTTAAAGGGAACCTGTCAGCAGCATTGTGCTGAGTAACCTACAGACAGTGTCAGGTTGGCGTCTTTTATATTGAATAAAACGATCGCCAATAGATGTTAGTGCGCTGGTGCAGCCGGCGCCATCTTAGTGGAGACAATTCTTTTTTTCTCTCTAGCAAGATGGCGCCTGCGCAGTAGTATTTATCAGCGCAGGAGTCGGTGGCGCCATCTTGAAGGAGGCAAAAAAATTTTTCTCCCTCAAGATGGCGGCACCTGCGCACTAGCATCTATCGGATCGCCGAAAGCTGCTATTGAGCAGGCATGGACGGCGCCACTTTGCCACAGATTTTTTAAATTAATTTATAGCATCAAATAAATTAATTAAATGCACGTTATAGATGTGATTATGCTGCAGCGCCGGCACCTGCCTGCTTAAGGGGATTTCTTTCCCCCAAGATAGATATATAATATTCATTATGTAAATTAGGGGGCAGGTGACTGAGGGATCAGTGATCTGTCATAAGCCATACACATGAATATCCAATCAGAGCACCACATGAAGACCCCCCCCACAGGCCGCCCCGGAGCACGAGCATATCATTAACTCAAAACTGAAAATAAAGATTACACAACCACCACAAGACGGATTTCATCAACCAAGGTATCATTTTAATCAGTATAACGGCGCTGACCTGACACTGTCTGTAGTTACTGAGCACAATCCTGCTGACAGGTTCTCGTTAACCATCATAAATGTGTTATGGGGAAAATTCAACGTATTTTGTCTGGCCATTGCGATATGAGGCTTTTAATTTCAGTTAGGCTATCTGCACAGTTAGGTTAATGTGGCATTATGTGATCTGTTCGATAATCAGCACAGACATGGACAACCATCAGAGAGGAGATGTGTGTGCTCAGGAGTTTATTGACCTACAGGGATCAAGTCTCGGACACAGGGATTGCCCATGTACCATGCATCCACAGTGGCTCTGCTGGCTATGATATTGAGCTGCTGTACTAGAAGGCAAACTGAATGTCCGGGACATCGCCTCCCAGTCAATGACCTCCTGGATATCCGTATTTTTCACTAAGGGCTCATACTCAGCTGCGTTTAAATCGGACTAGTGCAATCCGTGAACAATTCTGATAGACTAATATTATTGAATCCTTCTGTGCTTATCTGCGATTTTTTTTTTCTTTTGCAGCTAGGATCGGACTGAGAAAAAAATCTCAGCATGCTGCGAGTGACGGCATATTATATTGGACGAGACTCGCCAATGCAAGTCAATGGGTGCGAGAAAAAAAATTACATGGCACACAGACCATGCGGAAACCCGACTTGTCATCTGCCATGTACAGTAAATTCACAGCATGAACCGTCAGTGTAGAATTGGGGTGATGTCAGCTGTTTGATGTAAGCTGACATCGAGCCCAGGGGTTTAGGTATGAAGAGGCGTCAATAAGACACCCCATTACTAATCCCGAACGTTTATATTACAAAACACACAGAGCAAAGTCCTTTATTTGAACAAAACACTCTGACCCTCTTTTACCCATTTATTAAGATCCAAATAAAAATAAAACAGCAAAATAATCCTCCCCTGTTCGCAGGTAATCCATACTGATGTCATATGACTATTCCCAGAAAATTTCTCACGATACGAGCCGTGACATCAGTAAGGTTACTGCAGTTCACAGCCGGTGAACTCCGGTCACCTTACCGACATCACCACTCGTCACTGCAGGCCCGTCCTCACGCTACCGTCAGTGAGCTGAGCGTTCGCATACTCGTGCAGTAGAGCTGGGGATCGTCGTGGGACATCATCAGTATGGGTTATCTGCGGACAGGGGAAGATTACTTTGTTTTATTTTTATTTTGATCTTAATAAAAGGGGAAAAGTAGGTCAGGGGGTGTTTTGGTCAAATAAAGGACTTTGTCCTGTGTGTTTTTAATAACTGACTAGCTGAATCATTGTAAGCTCTATGTAGAAACAGGAGGTCAATTTTCCCTGTATGACTCATGAGTCACTGAAAAAGGTTCCTTACAGGGGTGAGGGGGAAAGCAGCTGGGTCAGGAGTTGACGAGGGGAATGATAAATGTGGGGACAAGAGACTTCCTGTTTCTACATAGAGCAGAGAAAAAGCTATAACTCCTTTATGGGAACCTGTCAAGTCAGGATTTATTATGTAACTTAAGGCAGAGTGGGCTAGGAGGTATAATTTCTATCTGAATCATGCCAGTGTCATAGGTATCTGTGGTGAAACAATGAAATTACAATATAATCGTACTGCGCCCCACTACGCTCCAGTCATAGGGGCGGGCACAGCACTAAGCAGACTGTACAGTTTGACATCCCGCTTAGCCTGTGACTGTGCTGAAGGGCTCATATCAACCAATCACAGCTCAGCTTTCATTTTAGTAGCGCTATGATTTGTTGCTATAGGCAACGAAAATCCTTTTCCGTTCATCAATTTTTAGTGTCTGGAAGTCCCTAGAAAAGCTTTTGACATGTTCCCGTAATGTTTGTCCTCCATTATGACAGTGAACAAGTGTTCACAGTGATACTATACGCTGGAGGGTGGAATTGTCTGCTTGTGTGACATGAACATTACAGCTAAATTGTTGTTGTCGGTCTTAGGCTGGTGGATCGCCCGCCAGGGAAGTGGGGTACTCGGTACCGTGCCGCTTCTTAAAGGGGAAGTGTCACAGCGGCAGTGACCCGGTCCGTGGCCCTGGGCGACCAATAAAAGGGGAATACCTACAGGGTGTAAATAGTTTGTAATAGAGTGTTCGTGATGCCACCTGTGGTCTATGTCCCAGGGCAGATGTAGTATGATATAGATGGTGAAGATGTAGTGCTTAGCAAGGGATGTAGCAGTGCTGAGTGGGTGTCGCAGGAAGAACTTGAGAGAACACAGTCAGATGCAGTTTCCAAAGCTTTACTCACTTTTCTGGTGCACACAGATGCCTGCTTGGTGCCACGTCCTCCAGGTGAGGAATCCAACCAACTTCCAGGTAGATGGAGAACACCTGTCCAGAGCTCCCTGTCAGTATATGCCTTCACTGGCTGTCTCACTATGCTGATTTCTACTCCTCTTCCTTCCCAGCACCACACAATCAGTGTCCCAGACCAGCAGCTGCGAATCCTGTCAGATAACTTGCCCAAAGCGTTTCCTTGATTCTATATAGCTGCTTTTCCGGAGAAGATAATTGTGGTTGTTGGCTGTGACCCCTAAAGTTGCCACAGCTGTCGGTTTGCTAGCTGAGTCCTGTTGTACACTCCACTAGTGTAGGGGCCGAGTCCCTTCTGCGACCTGGATTCTCACAGCTGACGTCCGTCAGCCTGGAACGAGCTCCACAGGTAGCCTCTGCTCAACTGTGCCTCTGAGAAATCACTTTCCCCTCCAGGGAGCTTCCTTTTGTCTTTCTGTCTGCCAGCAGCTCCTCCTGACTAGGAGCCTGCTGCACGGTTCTTTCTCTTCCTGGCTTCCCCTATGGGAAGGCTGCCTATGCACGTCTTTCCCAGTCTTCCCCTATGGAAAGACTCTTCCTTTCTTCCCTCAATTCTCCTGCTCTAACCCACAAGCTCCACCCACCTTCTAACACCCTTTCCTAGCCAGCAGGGAAGAAGTGGAACTGCTGCTAGTGTGTGTGATGGATGTAGTGTTGTGTCAGAGCCAGGTTCAGTGTCTCCATCTTAACTGAAAGATGGGATACCACACCTCTGGTTGAGGTGCAGTACCTCTGTGGCGACTGGACCCTCAGGGGCGCCACACTGGTTTCAAACATCCGTCTTTTGCGGTCCGCACTCAGACTGTGATGTACGGACTGGCCGGGGATGTCCTGCCCTAGATGGTTTGTAATAGTAGTTAGTGAATTTTTAATTCCAGTATATTAGAAAATAGTTTAGATTATGGCATTAAATAGATAGGGATTTAGGATGAAAAGTAATTTGGATTCCGGACCACCCCTTTTAAGGCTTTATGGCCAGGCGTGGATAAGCTGCAGCAAAGTAATAATGCTTCAAAAAACAGAAGTGATAATAGATTATAATATAGGCTAACAAGAAAAAAAACTTACACAAAAAAAGAAAAATGAAGGTAAGAAAGAAAACAATTTGCTCCCTATAAAGCAAAGCCTCATAAAGTAACGGCTGTGAAAAAATAAAGTTATGGCTGATGAAATGCAGAAAGGCAAAAATTAAAAATAAGTGTTTTTTTTTTTTTTTCTGTCAATTTTTAACTTTTGCTTTTTTTTTTTTAGTTTTTCTTTGTGTCCATGACGTGCTCTATTTATTAGAGCTAGTAGGACACATTTATCACATTGCTCCAGGATCCTGACTAAGGCTGCTTTCACACATCAGTCTTTTGACGTCAGGCGCGATCCGGCGTGTTATTAAAAAAACACATCTGGTACCGGATGCGTTTTTTTACCATTGACTTTCATTAGCGCCGGATCGCGCCTGATGTCATTGCGTTGCATCCGTTTTTGGCTGGATCCGTCGGAAATGTACATTCCGGCGGCAGGACAAGACGCTGACTGCAACGTTTTTTTTTTTTTTTTCTGGAGCCGCCTGATAGTGCCTGAATCAGGCGGCCGGAAATAATGCAAGTCTATGGAACCGGACTTTCCAGGTTGAAAAGGTCAGGACGGATCCGGCAAAAAAACTGATCAGTTGCATCAGTTTTTTAAAATCAGCGCCGGATCCGTCCTATCAGGCATAGGACGGATTATGCCTGACACAAAAAGACTGATGTGTGAAAGCAGCCTAATGGCTCCTGTGTCCATGCGGTATTGCCCCATACTTCGTATTCGGAGTCCTTGCGGTTCAGCCTCATGAGTCCATTCTTTCTAGAAGAGAAAACCTATTACATGTCACTTTTTTTTTTCTCACGGACTCTACGTGAATTAGGGGAAGAAAAAAAAAAAAGTGAAGGTAAAGTATGGTGCTTTCCATCTTCAAATGCTAGATTACCCCAGATAACCCTAGTAATAGGCGTGCAATCGGGGAGTTTTAATGCCAGGAATGATAAGAATTTCTAGACGCACTGCTCACATTTCACATGGGTCGGAAATTCTTTGTATCGGGAATGGATACTTGGAATACAACACTGCCCATTCATTTACAGTATGGAGTATACAATGCCCCTGATGTAGGTGGCTTTAAAGGGCATTTTAGTATAATGGGGGCATTTTTTAGTTTTTTTTTTTTCTGTTTGCTCCTAGAAATAATTCTAGAGGTGTTTCGGTTACAAGAAGGTATTATTTATCCAGGGAATAGGTGATAAATTGCAGGTCTGAGAGTGTATGACCAATAAGACCCCCATATCTAAATGGAGGGGAAATGCGCATGCTTGATCATCACTCCATTCATTCTCTATGGGACCGCCGTCTATAGCCAAGAACTGCACTCGACAGTGTAGGGAATGAATGGAGCGGCAATCAAGCATGTGCACTGCTGCTCCAATCAGATGAATGAGAAAAGTGACCTGTTGTTGTGGCAATCGGTGAGGTCTCAGCGGTCGGACCCTCTCCCGATCTAGAGGTTATCACTTATCCTGTGGATCAGGTAACTGGAATACCTGTATATGGACTGAGCAGTAGACTGGAGGAAGAGGCGGTGACATGTCTATGGGAGTCATGGCTGGATGTGACAATGTGATGATGTTTCGTGCAGTCGACCGTTTGGGCAAGTGCTATCCGTGGTTTTGAGGGATATCACTGGTACGTACCCATGTTATTGTATGAGGCGGTACACATGTTCGGTGTGTGTTTTTTTTTTTTTTTTTTTTTTTTGACAGGGTGGCCCGAAGAGAAAAATCACAGCATGCACGATTTACCTCAGAGAATTTCGCTGGCACTTGCCCATGTATGTGGGTCTGTGAAAAAAATCGGATCACACTTGGATGACATCCGAGTGCAGTCCAATTTTACGCAGACTGACAAAATGGCGAAGGTGCAGAAACTTTTTTTTCTCTCCACCTCTAAGAAAATCGGATCCCACTCTGATCAAACGCTGATCAGAATTGGATTAGCATAAAGAAGAAATTCTGAGTGTTGGCAACAGGATAAAATCTTCATCATTTTATTAGGCCGTCAAGTTAAAAATCTAGATTAAATAATGGCCAGATGTGTTTCAGACCTAAAAATCATGGCAGTTGGAATAATGGTCAGATAGATCAGATGGCACCAGTCGCAGAGGTGTTTGGGACCTGTAGTAAAATTCAGTCTGGCAATATGGGTGTGTGCGCTTCCCATCTGGAGTATTCAGCTCCCTACTTTGTTCAATGAGACCGCACCACACCCTGCTAAAAATCCCATCTTGCTGCTGAGTTTCCAGTCCTAGTTCATTCTAGCTGTGGTCGTATCCTGCTGTTCTGCACCAGGTTTGCCTGTTTGTCATTCTGACTTCAGCCTGTTTGCTGATTTATTTTTCTGACTTACCATTTTGTCCCTTGTCTATTTCCCTGCTTCTGAAACGGTGACCTGACGTTTCATTCAATGCAGGGTCCCTGTGTAAGCCCACCTCCCTGTACAGGGGTAAAGAGCGACGTTCAGGCCGACCTAAGGACCTGATAGTCATGGTAGCTAAATCCTGTCCACGGAAGCCATTTTTAGAGCTGCTTGTTGACCTAAACAAAGCCGATGTTCCAGGCTTCCTGTTGGCAATATTGTGTGCGTGTATATGTATG
>VIAB01001363.1:34798-47579 GCA_009801035.1 Oophaga pumilio
CTGGTGTATCGCTATGTGAGACCCGGGCTTTACTGGGACGCTTGCTGTAGTTTTGATTAAAATCAGTTTTATCAGCAGGTGATTAACCTGTTTCCATGTAGTCTTCTACATTCATGAGCTCTGTATAATCCCACCCCTAAAACTGGGAGCTTTATGGCTACGCACAGTGTACACCGAAAGCTGCATAGGTAGAACAGCGGTGTGCTGCAGTCTCTACTCACGGCTGTTTGAGGCAGATGATGGCTGAATAACACAGCCATCATCTGCTGGTAAAGATACGGGCTCAGCTCCTGAGGCTGCATTAAAATCAGGTTGCTGAATTTGGACGTCCCAGTACATCCAAACATTGGTATGGGGTTAAGTACTAAGTAACATGAGAAGGTAAAGGCCCCGTCTCACATAGCGAGATTGCTGCTAAACAGCGATCTCAGCAGCGATCTCGCTATGTCTGACACGTACCAGCGATCGGGCCCCTGCTGTGAATCGATGGTCGTGTCAGAAATGCCTGGACATTTTTTTGATCGCTGGTCTCCCGCTGACAGGCACGCATCGCTGCGTGTGGCAGGCAAGAGACCAGCGATCAGCTGGTAACCAAGGTACACATCGGGTTTCCAGGCACCGCGCAGTGCCTGGAAACCCGACGTGTACCTTGGTTACCAGCTCCCTGCATCAGGGCGCTGGTATCCAACGTACACTGCGGGTAACTAGGCGACGTTACCCGCAGTGTCGCTGTCCTGATCGCTGCCTGTTTGGCAGCTCAGCAGCGATCATGTAGCGACACACCAGCGATCCTGATCGTTGTCGGGATCGCTGGTGTGTCGCTATGTGAGTCGGGGCCCTAAGACTCATGATTTAGGACACCTATTTTGGCCATCACAGAACCAAAATAGCAAAGCAATGAGAATGGCTAAAAAAGGAATCTGTCAGTAAGATAACCCCCCCCACATATCGCATATATGGGCAGGCAGGTCTTTAAAATGTAAATACGTCGACGCCATTATATCTATCTGCTGCTGCATTCCTGAGAAATTATTTATTCATATGCAAATTATTGTGCAAAAGAGGTGTTAAGTATTTTGGGTGTGACGCCTTCAGCCTATGCACAGTGTACACAAACATTGATTTTATCAAAACTACAGCAAACAACTCAGTAAGTGACACACAGCACTGGAAATAGGAGCTCTGCCCCTACATCATTCTGATCTCAGATGGGGTAGCAGAGAGCTGGAAATAGATTTCCTTAGTTTTAATTTTATTCACCTGTTTTGTTTTGTTTTTATTCACCTCGATTATTACAGACCACTGTAGATTGATTGCCCCTTTAACATCTTATCGTGACACTAATGAGAAATTTCTGTAAATGCGGTGCCAGGTGTCCACCTTGCGCGGCAACAAGTCTAACAGGTTTTACTGGGACAGGATTCTTCATGTTCATGTTTTGGTGTCTACTAATAATTGTGAGTGTAAATGTTAAGGTTATATCAAGTGTATTATCCATAATGCAAGTAGATGTCGGCCGGATCTAAGGAATTAATCTTTTTCTTATTGAATTTGGCCACTAAATCCCTAGGTATAATTTCTAGGAGATCCTGAATATCCGTGATTAATCGAGTTGTAGAAGTGAGAGAATTTGTTTATGGCCTGGGGCTGACATTGACAGATATTTTTTATCTGGGTTCCTTATTCTCGTTGTTCCCCTTCTGCTCATTCATGCATGCAGTATAAAATACACATTATAAAATACACATAAAAATACACATTACACATCTAAAAATGGCATAAATATATTCTCCACCAAAAAACTCCTATGACCCTGATTCAACAAGACAGGTGATTTTCTCACTCCTCTTCTTGAATCTGAAAATGCCTTTGAGTGCCACCCCATAAATCTTACTCCAGTCAGGGACTGGAGTGAGTTTTCTGGTGTAGTGAACGCCACAGCTCATCATTTTTGGATGCGTGGCAGCTCTGGTTCCACTATGTTTTAAATGTAGCTTTTTTCCTTTCAGGCCAGCAGGGGTTAATGTCAGTTTCCCTTGCTGGCAATGTGCTGCAATTGCAGAGTTGCTAGGTCAGCTGATGTGGGTGGTAACCACTCTCACTATTCTTTAAATAGTCACCTGATGCATCAGCTGCCTGTCAGTGATAGACAATCTATGCTGACCGAGCCTTAAGTAAGGAGCTCTCTGGGTGCAGTGGTGAATCTGCTGGTTTTGTGGAGTTCGTGGTCTGGTTGCTTTCTTCTGCTGGTTGATGCTTTGCAGCAGAGAAAGTTGTTAAGCTAAGTTTTGTGTTTTACCTCGTCTGTCTCGCGTTTGTCACTGTCCCCTGTGTTGTTCCATCTGCAGTGGTGAGGCTAGTGCACTAGCCAGGGCAGTGTGAGGTGATGAGGTTCATGATGGCAGCGGGGGGGGGGGGGGGAAAGGACCCGCTTAGGGCGTTAGGAGAGTGCAGGGACAGGCTCAGGTTGGAGTTCAGGAAGTGTCCATCCCTATCGGTAGGGCCTTCCTCTCAGCATTTACATCCCATGTGTGTGTTGTACCATCCGCTGGACCAACCCCTGTTGGGTTGTGATGTTTTGTGACACTGTGATGTCGATCGGTGTCCCGCCCCTGCTCTCTGCCCGTTTTGGCAGAGCTGGAAGAAACGGGCATGAAGATTCCAAAAAAGCTAAATTTTTACCCTTCTCAGAGTTGGCCGTAATTTTGCAACTTTTCAAAGTAATTTACCACAGAATTCTGATGAAAATTGCTCTGATGAATCAGGTCAAACGGCCTGACGATGTGGTGTTTGTTTTTATGTTTCCTTATTCATAGCCATAAAATCCATAACTTTGCTATTTTCATGTAGCCATCGGGATGTGAGGTCTTTTTCTTGTTTTTTTTTTTTAACCAAGACAAGCAGTAAGAAACAATTGTTAACAATAAAAAACAATTGTACCATTTACAAGTCACCATAAATAATTTCTTCACTGGTTTGTATGCATTGTTACATTTATTGGGAAACCAAATCTGTCAATTATTCAAGTTTATTACAAAAATGTGATTATTGTAGTTATTTTTGCATTATTTTTTTATTCCTAACTTTTACTTTTCAAATTTTTGTTACCGACAATATACTGGTATATAGAGATATACTTCTATATCCCAGCAAATTATGTTAGTAAAAAAAGAATATTATTAAGGTACTTAGAAAATTATTTCCAGGTAATGCAGCCTGTGGCTCACTGCTAGTGTTTCTGCCTTTCATAACACAGGTCAGGAGTTTGAATCCTGACAGAAGGTTTTCTGAACTTTTTCTTTATAGTTAATGATATAAAAGCATCTACTTACTGTAGTCAGATGCTTAATTCACAAATTACAGGACAGGGAAGCATCCTATGTATGAAACCCCTACAAAGCTTGATGTTGGAAAACATTAGTGCGATACTGAGCAGCAAACTGACTTGGCCCCTATGCGGCAGAACCAGCTGCACGAGCGGAACGCCTTCCCCTACTGCCGGACTGATGGGATAAACATCATGTGGCTGTTGGTCACACGTTCAGAGATGGACATGGACAGGAACCCAGTGCATGTGGACTGTGACTCATCCTTTGTCTCTGATGGTTACGTTTTCCAGTTGGACTGGACGCGAGGTTTGACGTTGCCCAATAGAGTGGCTACAAGAGCACTGCAGCATCCCTAGATCCTGACACTGAGCTATTGATCTCTATGGGAATAATATGGTGTACACACTGATATATAATTCATGCCATGGCTAGACTGCAACTGGAGTGTTTAGCAAAACATTTAGATCAGGGCTCCTCAAACTTTTTAAACAGGGGGCCAGTTCACACTCCCTCGGACCATTGAAGGGCCGGAATATAGCATAAAAAAAACGATGATCAAATTCCTATGCACACGGCACAGATCTTATTTTGAAGTAAAAAAAAAAACTAAACAGGAACAAATACAATATTTAAAATAAAGAACAAGTAAAGTTAAATCAACAAACTTACTGGTATTTCAATGGGAACTATGGGCCTGCTTTTGGCTAATGAGATGGTCAATGTTCGGTTCCATATTTGTCACAAGTGAAGCAATTTTTCTCTTTCTTGATATCATTATTTCCTAGGGATTCCAAATTGCTATTAGTAAAATACCAATATATATACAGCGCTACAAAAACAATATACCAGCAATAAAACTGCCCACACAGAGACATACAGCCTGCACTGCCCACCACTGCAGCCTTGCCAATCCATATCATTTCAGCCTCATCAGTGCACATATTGGTGGAACTCCGCTTTTACCTCAGGCTCAGACTGGTGTGGTGCGAGAGTCCCTTTTAGGCAGGTAAGTGTCCCCACTAGGCAGCATAGTCCCCAACAGGCCGGGCCTGGCGTTTTAAAAAAACAAACAAAAAAAAAAACAAACAAACAAAGCACAGTACTCGCCTATGTCCCCCGCTGCTCTGGGGAGGCGCCCGTACAACTTCTTCTTCTGGCACAGGCGTCTGTGGTGCATACGGTAGGCCGCAAGTCCTTCCTTGCTGCATTGTAGTTCCGCCCGCGATTAAAGGGCCCGCCGGCATTCAACGGTAGTGATGTTCAATGTCGGCCTGGCCCAGGGGCCGACGGGCCGGATAAATGTCCTCGGCGGGCCGCATGTGGCCCGCAGGCCGTAGTTTGAGAACCCCTGATTAAGATCTTTGCTTGTGATGGTGAAAGTTGTAGTTCTGCATCAGCTGGTGGCATAACTCATTTCCTATTAGTATTTTTGTGTCTCCTCTGTGCACTCGCTCTTGTCCCCGTTGCTGTCTATCCATTTTCTGCTCCGCTTCTGTCCCTGTTTGTGATTATAGGAGTTTCTTAGTCTTTTTGTTGCTAGTGTTCAGCGGACCGCTGTATGCCTCAAGCCGCTGTCAGCTTCACTGAAAGTAGAGCATCCTGGCTGCCAGTTTGCTATGGCCCCATGAGCTGTAAGGCGACTCACTTGGACTTGGTGGGAACGTCTGCTGAGATCAAGATCCCACAATGACATTGCTCCAGGCCTACAAATCAAAAGGAGCATCTGGGATTCCGGTAGGTAGGAGGAAATTTGAATTGCTCCTGTCGGGTGGCGGCTGGACCAGGGTTCTGCATATTGATTAGCTCATTTCTAATTTTTAGGTTCTTTTAGGGAACAATCAGATGGACGTATAAATCAGACTGAGATTGGTACGCAGTGCACGGACTGGCCGGCGGCTCTCCCGCCCCAAGCATGACAGCTTCATAGAAATACATGAAGCGGTCATGCTCGAGTTGGTAGAGCCACAGGCCAGTCTGTGCAGTGTTCTGATCTTTCTCCATTTTATATGGCCCTCTGACTGCGCCCTTGGGGTAAGACCTTGCATCCAAAAATCTACCCATTGTGATGCCATTTGGTTTCAAAATCTCCCAGCTATTAGGCATCTCAGCAAGCGGAGGTTTGGATGTATTCATCCAGACGCAGAATGTCATCTCGCCTTTAGAGCATTGCTAATAATCACTTTAATTAATCAATTAATTTCCGTCTAGCTGGTTTCCTTATGCAGTTGAACTTTAAAACATAAGCTAAAGATGACAAGCTTAAAGGGGCTATACATAATTAGAAACACATGCTGGTTGTATCTGGTTTAGCAATTTAAAGGATCTGTCAGTTGCCCCCAAAAAGTAAGTTAAAACTTTGCCAAAAATCCATGTGCTCTCCTGATTCTGGATCTCTTTTCCACTTTTTTCTACGTTGCTCCATTACAGAGATATTCACATTTGTTCCTTTTAGAGTGCAGTATGTGAAATCTCTCCTTGCAGACCCACTTGGCATTTGATCAAAGTCCTCTCTGGGAGTGTGCGCTTTCACCCATCCTTCCCAGGTGCTGTCAATCACAGCCTGGCAGCTGATCTAGAAGTATCAGACGCCGCAGAGCTGTGATGTTACGCTCCGTACAGCTAAGTATTGGACTTGTGTCAATTTCCACTGTACTCATTCTTAAACTGTTGCATGTAAATGCATGCTGTGTGTGGCCTGATAGCTTATGGGAATTGTCCACTTTACAGATCCCTGGGTAGAGATCAAGCCCCTTTGGGGACTGAAAGCAGCTTTTTGTGGATTTCATCATCAACAAAACAAGATTGTTAAATGTGATTTCCTTACTCAATAGGGAAAAGAAAAAAAACAATGGAGCAGAAGGATTCCTGGAGCCTACTTATGCCAGAATATTTCTCTGCTCCATTGGGTACTCAAATAGTTTCTGCCAGCATGGACATCACTGATGTCGGCAACACATAGCACCATGATATGTTCACAATATGTTGCTGTATGGGGACAGAAAAATCGTTTTACTGATTGTTCTTCCCCATACAGTTTGAGGAATGGGGCAAGAAACTTGAGTCGATCGAGCTTGCATACAGTCATTGGGTGTTTGTTAGCAGGATAAAATGGACTCCTGTTGGGGTATGTTTCCACGGTCCGGAATGGCAGTGCTTTGGACGCAGAGGATACCCGCTCCATCCAAAGCGCTTCCGGCTTTTGTACATGCGGTGATTCTGCATGTGTTTATTGAATTCCCGCATCCTATACATAGGACGGTGCTATTTTTCTTGCGTAGACTGTGCGTCACAGCAAGATAAATAGACATTCTGCAGTCTAGAAAGACGTGCCGCATGTGCTTATATGCAGGTCTGCCCCCTGCGTGTTTGAGCGCATAGTGGACATGGGATTTCATAAAATCCCCTCCACTATGCTGTAACATCTGGCCACTGCGGTGTACGCAGCGTCCAATTTGCAGCATTTACTGACCGTGGAAACATACCCTTAATGGGTCTGAAATGCATTAGATATTACTCTTTGTGCATGGTCAATGACCAAACTGATGACTGTAGCTCGTTTTATGATTTTCAGGAGTTAACTTTCTAATAAACCAGTAAAGTTCTCCTAGTTCCCACCATCTCTGGCTTGTATTAAGGCTGAATTCATACCTCGTCTGTGAAGTATGGTTTGTGCTTGGATTGGAATACCCACTGGGTCTCCTGACATAACCTTACAATTTAAAACCCCTTCACACGTCAAGGTCTTCACATGTACAGGAGACATACATGTAGACCCATTGAAATCTATGGGTCTGCGCACATGTCAGTGTGTTTCCACAGACCATGTGTTGTTGTGCAAAACACGCTGACATGTCCATTTTTAGCCGGAGCAAGGTCCGCAATAAGTCCGGCTCATGTGCACACTGATGACACACGGATAGTGAGCCCTCGCGGGCAGGGTCCTCTCCTCCTGTACCAGTCGTGACTTGTATTGTTTAAGATTACTGTACTTGTATTTATTATGTATACCCCTCCTCACATGTAAAGCGCCATGAAATAAATAAATAGTGCTATAATAATAAATATCATGTGTCATCTGTGTGACATGTACTGGTGTTTGGAGAAAAGCAGTACAGTTAGTGTTGTTCCCCAGGTGCTGACTACAGCTATCATCCTCGCCTGGTCTCCCTGCGATCAGCGAGACCAGACGACGCTGATGATAGTTCTAGACAGCACATTAAATCAATAATTACATTTAAAAAACAGCACCAGCACAGCTAAAGCAGACAGCTGTGGGCTTCTATTAGCAGGCATGGTTATTTACCCATCTCAAGGCAAAAAAAATAGAAGCTCTCAGCTGCCCCAGAAATGGCGCATCTAGCTATCTCGTATCTATTTTTCTCTGTTTACACATCTAACACCTAAACATCTGTGATGTGTATTCTTCATTCTATTCCAGCATTTGTCACACTGATGTTGCACATGGATGGCAGTATATAAGCAAACCCATTCCTCCTGCTATTACAACATCAACAAGTAATCTTTAGCAGAGTTCCAACGGCCTTCAGCTCAATCTCAAGCCAGGGCGACTTGATGGATGATAGATACTGTATGTAGGAAGATCGATCTTGTGAAAGCCTAGCTAGGTCCTCCAGGGTCTTCGCCGCCGTTATCTTGATAGTATGAAGCCATTACTGGTTGCTGATCTTCCTCTTCTCCTTGTTCCTTTCGTACTTTGGACCATGATGTCCTTTTCCAGCAATTTCTCTCTTCGTATGATGTGTCCAAAGTAGGCAAGTCGTAGCTTGGTGATCCTTACTTCGAGTGTCATGTCTGGCTTGATTTATTTCAAAATTGATTAGTTTGTTCTATGGATAGGAGGTTCTTATTCTCCTTCAATACAGCGATTGCTAAAACTGCCACAAGAAAATGAGAAATAACAGTGAGCGGATGTAACTATATAATCTATGGATTACCTCTTCAATGGTTGAATGTAGGTCATCAATTTACTAGTTATTGTGCTGAGCTGATCTTGCAGCATAGCAAACTCAGAGCCTCTAATTGTTAATTTAAGAGGGTTGGTGCAAAATTGATGGATTAAACACTAGACGATTACTATCAGAAGGAGCAAACCATGGTGTTGGGTATCCCCAGTCTGCGGTGCTATGTCCTAGGTAGCAGGACTTGCAATAAATATCCATACTGGAAGCTCACTGGTTTTGAGAGTGAGATCCGGCTCTGGAGTAACATAGGATGGTTCAGATCATGTAATTGATCTGCTTGGAATGAGAGGTAGCATTGGCACCTGGGTTTAAAGGGCTTTTCCAGGCTGAAAAGAAACGTCTCCGGCCACCTGGTTCCAGCAGTCCGTGGTACTCTATTCCCCTGGGCCTGCCCCTGATGATCCCTGTATAGGGGGTGGTTCTCACCAGGTCAGCTCGCCCAGGGTGGGTTGGTATCGTGACCCAGAGGGTCCACTCCAGAAGTCATCACAGGCTTGCTGACATGTAGAGTTATTAGTTTTTTTTTTTTTTACGTGCATTTTTTTCATGCTGAATAAACAGCATTTTACATCAATCGCTTGATAAATGAGACTTCAAAAAAGCTCTTTCACACGGTGTATTTTTTTTTTCTTTGCGCTCTTTTGAGCTGCTGTTCTTTTTGAGTATACTTCCCTGCCTTTCCTGTATGTGACTGGCCTCCAGCTTCATCTACTTCTTCCAGCTTCACTTGCCCATCTACCATCCTGCATACCCTGCTGTATCGGCCCTTGCTGAAGCACGTGCTGTCTGTTTCTGCTACATCATTGCCTTGCTGCTCATCTCATGACCTATGACTTAGTGATTCCTCTGCAAAATCCCCCTAAATTAGTTTAAAATTTGATTTATTAAAAAGAACATGGGATATTTTACTCTTAAAAAAAAAAATACAAAAGAAAAAAAGCATCATTTAATTTGCACCAAATTCATCAAACATTTAATGAATTTGTCTGAAAACCCACCAGAAAATAAAGACAAGACAGAAGTGAGTACATGGCATACATTTGATATAAGGAAGGTAACAGTCCGTTCTGTTACTGAGAAATCAGCATTTCAATTGCTATGCAATTGAGGCTATGCCTCTGTCACTCCAGCTCTATTCCCCACCCAGTGCATCCGCCTCCTAATTAACTGAAAGCCTCTGTTGTGTGACTTCAGGCAAAGGAGCCTTGAGTCAAGGAAGATAAGGTGGTGCTGGGCAGAGAATAGAGATGGCGTGACAAGGTGTCAGATCTACAGACTAACTTTCATATTCGTTCAAATGTAGGACTGACCATGCAAAGGTATCAGAAATAAAACGTAAAAGCATATCAACAATCCTAATTCTGTAAATGAAAAGGTATTGCTGGAACTGTCTTTGAAAGAACTACATGTACTTATAAACTATTTTAGTGGGTAAAACTCTGCCTTTTAGCAGCTGTGTAATGGTCATTGGTAATGTATAACTAAAGGAGATATCCAGGACTTAAAAAAAAAAATGTGCCTAAGCACTAACAGACAGGTAGTTGTTACCCCCAAACTGCACACCCCCTTTATCCCTTATTACCGCATTACTCCTGTTTACCATACATCTCCCTGCGTGGAGTAACTACTTGTTAAAAGTAAATACGTTAACCCTTGCTCTGCCTCCTGTCCATTACTGCATCCCGCTACCTGCTCACATCCAAGTTCAGGATCTGTAGTTGGAGACTGGTTGATAAGTGATGCACCTGTGGAGCTTGAAGAGGATTATGGTTTTGGAGGAAATGCATCTGTTGGGCACTGCTGGATAACCCAAAGTGTATTACTAAACTGACCGGTCTGCATGCTCTATAACATGGATACCCAACCTGCAGCTCGGGAGCCACATGTGGCTTGTAGGACCATGATGCGTGGCTGTCTACCAACTTGGTGCATTAGCACACGTTCTAGCAAACTGCTATGAAACATTATTCTCACCCATTTGATGGGCAAGAACATGCATGTGATGACAAGCAGGTCCTGCCCAAAGCTACGCATGTAGCCGGTTAGGTCCTCCAAGAATGTCAACATTCGGCTGAAGCTGGCCATGCCCCCACAACACCCAGACTTCCTGGCTCAACTGAACCTACCTTAGATAATCACAGACCCAGGGATGTAGCTACAGGGGAAACCGAGGTAGCGGCCACACCTGAGCCGTGGGGCCTGGAGGACGACACCGCTGGCAAACGGTACCTGAGCCGCCCTGGTATGGAGCATGCATTGGGGCCTCGGAGCTTTAGTGTATCAGGATTACTTTCAGCCACAGATGACAATCTGGCTTCTGTCCGCTACATCTGTGTATCCAATACTATTAATTCACGATGTAATGTGTGTAGAGGGGATGATTATGCTTGTAGCTGGGGAGGAGGCTGTTTTGGGGTATAGTCTTTTCTCTGTTTTAGGATAATGCCGTTATGAAAACTTTTTTTTTATTAGAATTGACTGATGGCCGTCCTGCAAATTTTGATTTTTTTTTTCTCTCCCTGATATTCCTCAAAGCTCATTACTAATCCTGGAAGCTCCATAAAACCCTAGAGATGGCGAGCAGGTCAGGCATCACGTGTTACTTTCACTGAGGAGATTAGTCCGCTATGACAGAATATATTTGTGCGGCAGATCTAATACGATATCAGTATGATGAATTGATGGGAAAAAACTGGAATAAAAAAACAAAAAAAAAACGCAGAGGGATGTGGTCCTCGTCTAGTCTCATTCAGAATCCTGAGAACATGGAAATTTATAGAAGAATCAGGCTGCAGAGCCATCCTAAAACCCCTACTAAAACTCATCCTAGCACATTTATTCACTGCCGCTTCAGGCACCTTCCTATCTAGGGATGTGCACATCAGTTCATCCTGATCCCTCTGTTTCATGAACAGAATGTCTGGCATATGAGGATAGAAAAAACAGCAGTGGGCATGTAACTTGATATAATGCTTGTAATATATTATTCAAGGTGTTCGGAAGGCTGGGCACCATATCTGAAATTATTCTTTTTTTTCTTTTCTAATGACACCATAGTCCAATGATGTGGTTCTAGCAGGGAGGAGAACTAGAAGGCCTTGCTTTATAAAGTATATTCCTTTAATAATGACTCACTTTAGCAATCTCCTGCTGCTCCTCTTCTAAAGCTGCCAGTCACCTGTCCATCACCTTGCTTGCTTCATCTTCCCATCGGGGTGACCAGGTGACTACTGCAGCCAATCGCTATCTGCAGCAGTGCCCAGAACATCACTGCTGTGCCATTCATTAGCAGCATCAGTCAAATGCACCACGTCCCCTGCAGTGCCAGTGCCTCCTCTCCTGGCTGGGACAGATAATTGGTTGCTGCAGCCATTCAACATTTGCAGCAGTGCCCAGCACACAATTGCTGTGCCAGTAATTGGCTGCAGTAGTCAAATGCACACACACCCCTGCGGTGTCCATACTTCATCCTTCGACTAGGACAGGTATATTGTTGGTACAGCCAGTCAACATTCCCATCGTGCCCAGCACATCACTGCTATGGTAGTAATTGCCTGCAGTAGTCACATGTACACACTCCAGTGGTGTCTGTGCTTCCTCCGGCTAGAACAGATCTATGGTTGCTGCACAAACCCTTGCGGTGTCTGTGCTTCCTCGTCTGGCTAGGACAAGTATACGGTTGCTGCACACACCCCTGCTGTGTCCATTCTTCTGTAACAAGGTGGCACGGGTGGTAGTCATGACCGGGTTCACTAGGACACAGTCAGTAAGCACCACGACCCCTTGCACATGTAAAGATGGATAAAATTCCAGCCCTGTGACAGTTCATCATCTCCGGGACACGGTTGCCCCCCATGTTGGAATGGCGTCCTCTGGATGCACCACACGTCACACTTCGGTTCCAACAGTGACAACTTTTAACAATGTAGAGATGAAAAAGATAAAACTTCCTGCGCTTTCCCATGTTTCACAGTAAGCACAGTGTTCTTTTCTTGATATGCTTCATTTTTTCCATCTGTGAACATAGAGCTGATGTGCCTTGCCAAAAAGCTCAATTTTTCTCATCTGTCCATAGGACAGTCTCCCAGAAGCTTTGTGGCTTGTCAACATGTAGTTTGGCAAATTCCAGTCTGGCTTTTTTATTTTTTTCAATAATGATGTCATCCTTGGTCGTTTCCCATGAAGTCTACTTTGGCTCATACAACGACGGATGGTGTGATCTGACACTTGAGCTTGAAGTTCACCTTTAATCTGTTTAGGAGTTTTTCTGGGCTCTTTTGTTACCATTGGTATTATCCATCTCTTTGATTTGTCATCAATTTTCCTCCTGCGGCCACATCCAGGGAGGTTGGCTACAGTCCCATGGAGCTTAAATTTCTGAATAATATGTGCAACTGTAATCACGGGAACATCGAGCTGCTTGGAAATGGTCTTATAACTTTTACCTTTTACATGTTTGTCTATAATTTT
>VIAB01001363.1:58570-70808 GCA_009801035.1 Oophaga pumilio
GTTTAGGGGTCTGCAACCTATTAGTTTCCTACCTCTCTGGTGTTTGGCTGCCTATCTGGTTTTTTGCTCCTGCCTCCTCAGCTACTAAAACATAACAGAGAATATTTTGTATGCCTGGAGTTTTCTGTTAACCCTTGTTTTGTTGCCTTGTTTGTCGGGTTGATGTACTGTGGTGAACAGTAGCGCCCCTCTTCCCTGGGTAGGGGAAGAGAACAGACAGAGGGCTGACTCAGGAAATAAGGCAAGGGTGGAGGCCCCGGCATCTTCACCTTCAGAAGTATCCCAGGGAATAGGACGAGCTAGGGCGCCCCTAGTGTTGGGCACAGGGAAGGAGCCCCTGGTCCCGTGTCACCCGACAGCTGTATCGTAACAACTCATTGATAGTAGTCAATGCAAATTAGTTATGTAAAAATCATACAATTTTGATTTTCTGGATTCTTTTAAGATTGTCTCACAGTTGAAGTGTACCTACAATAAACATTAGACGTCTCCATTCTTGGTAGGTGGGAAAACTTGCAAAATTTCCAGGGTATCAAATACTTGTGGTATTTTCCCCACTGTATATTTTTACAGCTCATATAGTAGTAATGTCCCCCCTGTGCCGTTATAATTATACTTATCTTTGCATCCTTTCGTGACCCGCATCATCCCTCCTTTTACTAATGACCCCAGTGTCCCTCCCCTCTTTCTGATAGACTGCCAATGTGCCTCCCCATCTATTCATAATGACTCCAGTGTCCCTCCCCTCCTTTTAGTATTGACCCTCCAGTGTGCCTCCCCTCATTGTAATGACCCCACACCAAGTGTGTTTCCCCTTTTTTGACAATGACCCCCTCAGTGGATCTCGTTTTAATGACCCTGTAGTGTTTATACCCTGTTTATAATGACCCCCCAAGTGTGGCCCCCTCTTTTTGATAACGACCTCTAGCATGCCACTTTTTAGTAATAAGCAAACAAAAGGTAGAGGAGGACAACAGTCTAATGGTCATAGAATATATAAACTTTATTAGAAAATAGTAAAAAAGGTATCTGGCAAATGAGGGAAATACATCCCAAAATACACATGATCAAAGAAAGGGCCGGGAAAAAGAACGTGGACCACTAGCATAACACATCCTGCCGATTGGGCACAATGTAAGCCTTATAGTGCATGACATAAAGTGTCACAATGTGTAACAGATAGAATATTAGTCATGGTAAGTACCAACATAGCTATAAACTGCACAGATAGAATATCATAGTCAAGGTAAATACCAGCAAAGCTATCTACTGCACAGCATAGGGGATACACAGATAAGGCACTAGAGGAGATGATGGCATGAATATTTACCACAAATGACAGCGGTCCACGGACAACCAGCCCACCCCGACGCGAGTTTCGGAGCGGTGACACTCCTTCCTCAGGGGACATGCCCGAGTGCATGCTGCTTTTTGGTGCGCTCGCCGCACCAGTCAAAAGGACGCATGCGCCGCCAAACGCATACCTGCGCACGGCCTGCGTACCCAATGATAAAGATAGGGTACGCAGGTCGCATGTGGCGTCATGCGCCCATAGGCGGAGCCGCTGGCAGGGGGCGGAACTTAGCGGCGGCCGTGCGCAGACAGGCGCAGGTCGCTCAAACGCAAATGTGAAAGCAGCCTAACACACTCTTGCTGCAAGCTTAAATACCTTTAGTCGCTTCAGCAAGGAGCAGGTGGTAGCTCTATTTGCCTCTGTTGGAAGTGCTAGAAGTCGTCCACTTTCCTCTTGGAGAATTGCTGTGCTCTTTTGTGTCGTCTTAAGCTAAGTGTATTCCTTCATTTGTCTTCCTGCCTTGTCTTTAGTAGTGAGGGCTGACTAGTGCACACCCTGTCCCCTCACTATCTAGAGCGGCCTATCGCTAGGGACAGATAGGGATTAGGTTCCTGCTCGGCGATAGGTTTGGAACCTATTTAGGGATGTAAGGGCAGATAGGGTGTTGTCAGATCTGCCTAGGGATTTCCACTTACCCCCCCCCATTCCTAATATTTGGGCTTGAACACTCTCTTCCCGTTGTTGTGCACCTAGCCTCTCCCTCACCCTGCGTGACAGGTACTTTTTTACTTTCTCACCTGAAAGATGTTAAGAGGGGATGATGGTCATGTATTGGGGTTTCTATTACCCTCCAGCTTACAGATTTTCTTTTTCATAACATAAAAATCACTCGGGCTGAGTCTGTCATGATGTCTTACTGCTCTCAAGTACATGAACATGAGGCATTCATCTTCTTCACTTTACTAATTCATGAAAGCAAGTGTCATTTACCGACAATGAATAGTTCTTCACACTAATAAACAGTCGCTGAGAAAGTTAATGGGGTCATGTCTATGATATTCGGCATCATTCACATTTTGAAAATGGAGCCTCATGAGGCCTCGGAGTTAAAGCATTTCTGTCTTGTTTGCCACAAATGTGTAAAATTTCCTTTTAGGCCGGGTTCAGGCAAGTGTATTAGTAATTCAATAGCGCTGTTCAAATGAGTTTTTCAAGTGGACAGTCTATTTAAGCCTATGGGTATTCAAAAAAAATCTGATCCCATACAGATCAATTGGGATCTGATTTCTACAGATGCATTGCCATTATTAATATATGAAATTGTATTTGATGTACATTGTATAAAATCGGAAGCCACCCGGACATTAACTATGGACACATGGATGGCAATCGTCTGAGTTTTCTACATGAATATCGGATGATTTTTCATACTCATCTGAAACCGACCTTAGGGCTCATTCAGACGATTTTCTCATTGGGTTTTTCATGGATAGAATTCGTACCTGTGCTGGTCTTTGGGGTAGTTCACGTGTCCAATTATTTCTTCTGACCGAGTTGTCGGAGCAAAGATACGAAATCATGTTAGATATTGATCGGAGTGTCAGATCATACTCGGCAATGTAAGTCTATGGATCCGTGAAAAAAAAAAATTGGACAGCGCTCAGATGCCATCCATGTGCTGTCCATTTTTCATGGACCGTGTGATAGCACTGGCTTGAGAAACCTCCAACAATTTTTTTGTTTTCATCCAAGAAAAACCGATGACCCTCTGACCAAACTCTGATGGTAAAATTTGACATCTGACTCTGGTGACACTCCTAGCAAACACTAATAAGCAAGCACTAATGCTAAATTCACATGAGCATATGAGAGAAAAGTCATCTGATTTTTTTTTTTATCCATAAAAAATTGACAGTTTTTCATCATTGTCATTTGTATGACATCCATATGTTCATATTTGACATCCGTATGGCATCCATTTTTACATATTAGCAGATGATAAAATGTACAAGACCAAATACAATTTCCTATGTTAGTAATGGCAATATCCGTAAACATGCAATATAGTATAGTGATTACACTATGACAGATCACACCGATGGCTCAGTGGGACAGGTTCCCTTAAGGGGAAATGAATGCAATAAGGAATTAGTGCAATTTTCTAATACACAATGTTTCCCCCAGGCCATGAAATCCAGATCTCCTCTATAAGCCCCCCACCGTGATATTGTGCATAGCAATAGCATTGGGACTTGATTATAGCCTCTGGCACCTTCCATTTTTAATATAGGAGGGATAATACTGACAGCCACAGTCCATATTTTATTAGGTATTTTCTTTGGCTGTCGGCTTTTGCTGTGCTGTTTCGTTTGGCCGGTTCCCGGGCATTTGGGTTGTGCTTTGCAGTTCCCTATGTATTGTAGTATTTTCATGGTATCTGTTCTTACATGATGCTCTGCTGCCACCTACTAGCCTTCTTCCGCATAGCAGTCTGTAATTTCTTATGGGCGTGCCTTCCACTTCTGGTTCAAGGGTCACCTTTTCCTCCGAGCCCCCATGTCATTTTTAGTTTCACTTTCTGTGGGAGAGACGCCCTTGAACCGTGCTGAGGAAGGCATCAGTTTTCGACCTCTTGCTGCTCACCCTTGCAGTCACACTTGGTTCTGCACCTTGTTTTCACCTGCATTTCTGGAGAAGTTACTGTATTACCGATCATTCGTTGTATGTCCAGATTTCCAAATAAACAAGTCTGGACTGCACAATCTCTGGTGTGCATCATATCTCCTGGACGCTGAACAGCATCGGTCCTGTCTGCTCTGCATTGAGGAAACTGAAGGTAGGATCTCTCCCACCCCTATTAATCAACAACATCTCCATTCGCCTCATGTGGGGACAGAACATTTGCGCCATTGTGATTAGCTTAACGTGATCATGTCAGATGTTTGCACATCGCACATATGCATGTTGCCAATGTAGAACATATAGGCTGATTAACCAAGTTTCTCATTCTGTTTAATTTCCTTTCCTCATAAGATTCCAAAAAAAATGTAGATTTATGGTGAAATTCATAACAGGATCATAGAAAGGTTAACAAGCAACCGAGAGGTAAAACGTCTAGATGCTGCATGATATAACTCTTCAAAGTGATGCAAAATGACTAAATTTGGAAATTCAATATGAGTCGCTGAGACCACATACCAGGGATATATCATGTTTCCAGAGTTCATCTAAGGATCTGGAAAAATAAATGCTGCGATTAGGACGTAATACTAACTACAGTCACTGCACCTAATAGAAAGGTAAGGCTTGGGCCACATGGTGACTTTGGTTGCGATACAAGTCTCGTAGCCAAAGGTTGCGGCATGCTGCTGCTACATCGTTCAAGTCATTGGGATCTACTGCAGTGGCGATGAGCAAGTTGCAAAAAGTCGGAATCCTTACAGTGGTCTTTGGCCACGAGACTTGTATCGTAACCAAAGTCGCCATATAACCGAAAACTGATGGTTACATTTTGGGAACCTTAGTATATTGGATCTGAGGTGAGGCTGGTTTCCGGCATCAGGCATTTGTCTAACTACCATCATGGTTTTTACAATTTTGGCTCTGTACAGTCTGCGTCTATGGCTAAGGTTAGGCGTAAAAAATCATATATAATCCAATGGACCAAAGGTGGACAGAGACAGAAGAGGGCCATTATAGAAGAACAGTATACAGGCTCTTTGCACTCCAATATCTTATCATCTGCACAATTTCACCTTCTTTGGAGGAGGAAGTTGTCTCTCTTACGTCTCGTGCCCTTGTGCGGCTGTACAGGTTGCAGACAAATGGTATGTCTATTCCTGCAATGGAGGCCGGTGTACTGTATGGCATCTGACACCATAGGGTCCCATTGTAAGAAAAAAATATTTTGCAGAGGTCGGGTGTTATGTTAAATTAAGCTTGCAGGCATATAACAGCCAGACAGTTGACAAAATGGCACTCCATATGGTGTAAAGGGTCCTACAAAATCCTTAAAGGGAATTTCCAGACTCAAGAAAACTTTCTGCAGTCATTCTATGTGACTTAAGATTGTCGAATTATTACAGTGTGCAATAAGCACGATGTCAGGATTCACCTCAGTATCCAACGTGAGTGGGTAATCTGGTGACTACATGTATGTTATGCTACCACCCACACTCACTATAAATAAAAGGGAATCTTACCTGTGTGCTCATTGAAATTGTCACAATTCGGCAATTTGCAGTCACATTGACTGCAGATTAGTGATGAGCAAACGTGCTCTGATAACGTTTTATCCGAGCACACTCCTCGGATGTTTACCGAGTATCTGGTAATGCTCGTATATTATGTTCGAGTCCCTGCAGCTGCATGATTTATGGCTGTTAGGGAATCACCACATGTGTTGAGGATGTCTAACAAACAGACAGCCTCAACATATGCTGGGATTGCCGAACAGCCGCGAGACATGCAGCCACAGGGACTCGAACATACTATACGAGCATTACCAGATACTCGGATAACATGTAATGGTTCATCAGATGCAGTAAACCGCAGGAGGCAGAGAAGGGGTTAACAAGAATTTACTTAAGCAATTACTGTGTATGAATTCAAGGAAACCTCCACACAGGGAGATGATTAGGCAAATACTGAACTACACAATAAACATAATAAGAAGGGGGTAAGGGAAAATAATGACTTATCGATTGGAGTTCTTGTTGGTAAACGTTTGGAATAGCTCCCAACGGCGTCGCGATCCGTGAACAAAGTCTCTGGCTCTGCTGTGTAGGAACGAGATGCACGGTTTCCTGACCGTGCCGAAGTATATGGATCCTTTGGTCTTGAGTCCGTTGAAGCGTGGGTACAGTTCCTTCTGCTGGTTCCTCAAGAGTGACGCAGTACACCGGGAGCACAACGCTGTACTGGCCGCAGGAGTGACAAGGCCTCGCACGGAATCACAAGACTGTACGTCTGCTGCACTGCACGTTATGGGTCGGGTTCATGGTATAGCTCCTGTACCCCAGCTTGTCTCTACACGTCCTTCCTCTCTCAACCCTGCAGACAAACTCCCTAACTCCTCCCCCAGCCAGAACGTTCTAGAGGACCTCTCCTGAAATCAGGGGTTAGAGCTCCCCCTTCGGTCTGGAGTAAGGAAAGTGTTTGCTGTGTGTTACCTGTTAAAGGGATCCTTCCTTGCTTTCAGGCATGACATCACTCCCCCCTGGAGGGAGGCAAGGTCACTGTGGCAACCAAACTCCTGGGGTGCCACAGTAGCAAAAGGTGCTGTGTGTATTTTCGAACCCATATCTGTGGGAGTAGTTTGCCAAAAGCCGCTGTGTGTACTCTGCAACCCCACTTGTAAGGGTACTGTTGGCCATAGGGTGTGAAATTTATCAGCTTCTGTGGGGAAAATTGGTAAACATTCTCTGTGGGTGACATTTTTAACTGAACTGCTGGTATGAAATGCTACAGGAGCAGACATTTTGAAAATCTGGGGTTACTGTGCCCCGTGCTCTTTGGGTGCTTCTTCTGAGGCGTACTCTGCACCATGGAAAGTTGGTGAGACTTTTAACTGGACTGGAAGTAGTTGGCTTCAGTCTCTCTGGGGGCCCTGTTAAAATGTTTGTTATTCATTTACTGTCTATTTTTCCATGATTTCTTTGGTGACAGAACCCCTTCAAGTCATTTCCCTATTCACTTTTTTGAAGGCCAATTGTCCTGCTCTTACCCCCACATGTATCTTCCTTTTGCTGCCCATTAGACCTCAATATTATAATTTTACAGCCATTTTAAAGCACCAAAGTTCAGGTCCCCATTGACTTCTATTGTGTTCCGGTCAGGTGTCAAGTTCAAGGTCAAGTTCGGATCCGAATCAAACATCTAATTGGCTCGCTCATCTCTATTCATTTAGACATTTTTTTGGCCTGGACTTGTGCCATAGCTGACGAGGGTTTGTGTCATTTCCATAGGACTCTAGTGCACAATCTGAGCCGCACATCACAATCCTTTAGGTGGGCAGGATGGGACTTGCAGTTACAAAACCGCTGCTCCATGCTGAAGGTAGGGGAACATCTGTTTTTTTGTTTTCAGCCAGATCCCACATCCCACAATGAAAAGAATGTGAGAGCCGACGCGGTGCTGAAGGGGTTACTGTTTACCAGGCAGAAGAGCCGACTAAGCATCGCCGTGGTATGAATAATCCATAGTCGTGTCTCTGTCATTAGCGGCATGTTTGCTCTAAATTCATCCAAGCTTGAGAGCCTTCCAGGTCTGACATTGGCAATTGTAGATGGAGTCATGGCGAGGATATTAATTGGGTTATGTTAATAGAAGTGGTTACTATTACATTTATAACCGGTGCAACAAAAAAAAACAGCAGCGTGTTATACAGCCTGAAATTACACCGAAGGATCAGTAGGGTTGAGCACTCCGATACCGAAACCCGAGTCCGATACCTGAAATCCAATGTAAGTCTATGGGAACAAAATATCGGAATATTTTAAATTCCGATATTTTGTTCCCATGGACTTACATTGGATTTCAGGTATCGGACTCGGGTTTCGGTATCGGAATGATCAACCCTAATCAAGAGGTAGGCGCACCAAAATTTCAACACTGGCTAAAGTTTAAAATAAAACCCCTTTAAATTATATTTTTTAAATGGAAAATAGCTAATGCAGTTATTAGATCTGTCAGAAGTGGGTCACCTGCTTGCTGACTGTTTCCAAGTATCGACAATGACAACCCCTTCTGAAAATGAATCCAGTGCGCCTATCAGCCAGGGCTGCCAACCGTCCGCAAGTTCCTGGCCAGTCCATAAAAAGGATTTTTTTTCTTCCAGTGGCCGCTTAATAAATCTAGATGTTTGCAATTTTTTTGGTGACCATTTTACAACTGATAGTAAATGCGTTCCCATCAGTATATTGATTTACAGATGTGTAGCCCAGCTGCGCTTGGTGCCACATGTTACCCTGGAGGATGCATGAAAGGTAAACCACAATCACCCAATATTCATTCACAGTTCACATTTCCCTGGTGCCACCAGAGGGAGCCCTTGAAGAGTATGCAGGTATATAAGGGTGTGGAGAGACAGAGCAGTAGCCTTTTGTCAGACAGATGGTGAGAGACGAACAAGCTGGTTACCTCAGACGAGCTGAGAGGGAAAGACTAGCTAAAGGGAGACTTATGTGAAAGCCTGAAGACAAAGAAAGCTGACATCTACTGCTGGTTGTGCTTATGTTAAAGGTGTGAGTAGGACGACAGGCAAATGGAAAAAGGGAAAGAGAGAGTGACAGAGGTTGACAGCATTGATAGCTTACCTCCACTCTGCACTACCAGACACCGGGTCCGAGCTTGCTAGCTTCTTCAGGACTAGTGGGAAAAACCGGAGACCCTGCTGGACTACAGGTCGCAGGGGCCCAGCAGTGCTGATACGTAACCGGGGTCAGGAGAACAGGAGTCTAGCAGTGCACTGCATATAGAGACTTAGTTCTGTCCACAAGAAGGCTCCACCACAAGGTCAGCCGGGCGTAGCAAAGAGAACGGAGTTAAACTTTGTTTTATGCAAGTTAGTAACTCACACATATAAAGACGTAAGGAGGCCCTACACCTACTCAGTGGATTACTGGACGTGCATCCTCCACCCTGAACAGCTTCCCGGGACGTGCCTGAATTTACCACCAGTAAAGGTACAGAAAGAGACTCTTTGTGTGTGTCTGCCTTATTGATCCTGCACCCCTACATATACATATACATATACCCTGAGGGATCAGTCTCGCCTGTGGGAGACTTAACACCTTGCTGCCCCAAACCCTCAGAGGATCTACCCTGCAGCGCTGGTCACCCTGACCAGGAACCACAGGTGGCGTCACGAACATTTCTATCATCCCCTGTAAATATCCCCTTTTTAGTGGGCGCCCAGGGCAACGGACCGAGTCGTGCTACCCGTGACATCCCCCAGTGAAGTGAACGGGCTCGGTGCCGAGTACCCCACAGCCCTGGCTACGTGCGACTCACAGACATTTATCACTTATATTCAAATTTGGTTGTGAATTTTATAACAAATTGTCCAGAAAAAATAAAAGTTCAGATTGTCATCCCTTTGATCACTTGATTGTGAGGGATCCGGCTTATTCAGTGGCCACCACAGGGTATTTTTGTCATTAAATGTAATATATGGGGGTCTGGCTTATGAGGCTCATATATGAGGAGGTCCGGACATCCTATCAGGTGCCGTGTTGTAAGACAGTTGAAAAAAAAGAGAAGGGATAAAAGGAGCGCCAGCCGAAGAGCGCAGCGAGTCCACACAGAGAGACCGGAATTTGAAGGATTCTTCAACTCCCCATCTCCACTTGTGGACTTGCAGTGCTCTTCGGCTGGCGCTCCTTTTTTGTTTGTTTTTTTCAGCTGACATATGGTTTAGTCTTCCTTATTTATAAATCTAGTCCTTTTAGACAAGTGTCATAAAAGGTTGCATTCTGTAGTGCTGAAGCATGTCAATATGGAATATGAATAGCAATACTGCTTCTGGATAATAGGAAAAAACTGAGACACTTAGCACATAATTTGGCCAATTCATGCATGCCCAGCAGGCAACGACAAGGCGGTCTCAAATCTGTACATACGTGTCCACAAATTCAGACTTTAGTCTTAAGGGTATGCCACACTAAACAACATCGCTGACGGGATCGCTAAAAAACGTCACTATTTAGCGATCCCGTTAGCGATGTTGCTGTGTGCGGCAGCTTCCAGCGACGAGCTTCCTGCTGTGATCTCGCTCGTCGCTGGAAACGATCCGGACCCTTTTTTCTCATCGGCGCTCCCGCTGGGTAAGTATGTAATCGCTAGTGTGGCACCTTTTCTTAGCGATTTAGCGGTACTTTTGTACCGCTAAATCGCTAAGAAGATCGCTAACGGCGATAGCGCCGTTAACTATATCGCTATGTGTGGTCCCACACTAGCGATATTAAAACGATCCCGCTAGCGATCTCATTAGTATGCGACGCTAACGAGATCGCTAGCGGGATCGAGTAGTGTGGCAGTACCTTTAGAGAGGTATTCACACTAGACACGTTATGACACCACAGTTTTGAGACCACTTAGTTGTTTGTTCTTTGGCATGCATAAATTGGCCAAATTATGTTCTAAGCGTCTCTTATTTTTCCTAGTATCCAGAAGCAGTACTGCTATTCATATTTCATATATTCCATATTGACATGCTTTAGCACTACAGAGTGCAACTGTATTTGTTTATTGTATATGGAGATGGCTGGTCCTAGTATGCTCCTGTTCACCCTAGCTTGGAAGTGCTGGTCAGTCTTTTGTCATCTTTTAGACAAGTGGGCACGGTCCTCAAGAAGATACCCACAGAGAAGAATTGAGGGCCACTCCCACTTGGTTAAATGTCCTAGATTTTACATAAAGAGACATATCTCGGGAAAGGAGAAGCGCAGGAACCAAAGAAAAACTGCGCCGGATTCAGGAGAAAAGAGGCGTTTTCTTCAGATGATAAAAGAAATTACATCTTTATGGCAGGTCCCCCTTAAAGGGGTTTTCTCACATGTAAAAGTTAGTCAAGTGATCAGCTTTGGGATGGATCTGCTAGTCGCTCATAGAAGGTGGTCCTGTTCAGATGCCCCCACTTCTGACTCTCATGCACCCTACTAGGCTGTATAAGCACAGGACTTACCCTAATAGGACAACTCCATATTTTCTTGAGGGTTTATAAAAGGTGAAACTTAAGAGAACATGATTGTTTTCGTGGTTATCCCTCCGTTGTCGTTATGTACATGATTATGTCTGCAGGCCATTGGTCAGACTCATCACCGATCCTACTTGTTTATTATGGATCATTTTTATTTGCTTTGTTAATCGTCTCAGTATGAAAGTTCGTCTGGTGAAGAGATGTGTTGGCTGCAGATTACCGTGCGGTCACATCGCTTCCGGCAGTGTCACATCTCTCAGTTCTGCAAATCCTGCCATGTGATTGTTTCCTAGACATGCACAAAACCCCTGGCTGCCATATATTAATACATGGGTTCCCTATGGCCCCATATAATGGGTCCATACCTCTTGTGGTCCTATGGTGCCTGCGTGTAGCACCATATTAAAATCCTCCTACTACCAACATGATTTATTTTTTTCATCTCCGCTTTCCCAGAGCCATACTTTTCTTTTTTTTTATTTTTCTATCGATATAATTGAGCTTGTGCTTTTTTGAGGAATAACTCCCTATTATTTCAAGGCATCATTTAATGTATCATAGGTGGGACATAAATATGGTAATAGAATTGTTTTATTGTATTTTTTATTAGAGGTGATCAATGTGCTGTAATTTAACAGAATAACTTTATTTTATGGGTCACTCCGATTATGATGATAACACGTTTCACTAGCTGTTATTATCGTTCTTTACTTTAAAAAAGCAAAATAGAACGTCACTGTACGCCGATGCTTCATCCCAGCATAGGGCATGAGAATGGTGGTGGATTGCAACCCGCAAGGTACCACGACCAGAAAGTTGCAAAAAACTGGTTTCGGCTTGTGCGGGTCTCAATGCAACCTCTTTCACCTGCACTATGCTGCGATGTAACAGTGGCGAAAGTTGCTATGTAGCCACGGCTTGAGGCTGGAGATACACAAGTTGCGAGTTCAAAGATTAGTATGATCGCAGTGCAATCCAAGGGAAGGGAGTTCCATTGCGACACCTGGAATACCATGATCGCAAAAAAGAACTCCCAAAAAACCCAACCGAGGTATCCTAGATGTCGCAATGCGACCCCCATTCACTTATATAGCACTGCAATCTAGCAGCTGCACATAGCGATCTTTGGTTTCATGACCTGTGCCGTGGCCCAAGTCGTCGTTTAAGCCTTATTGATACCGTTTTCGGGAGTACATAGGACTTTTTTTTCTTTTCTGTTTTGTCTCCAATGACTTTTTTTTTTT